>CAUYRH010012248.1:0-14928 GCA_963574655.1 Perodicticus potto | reverse complement strand
TTTTTCTGACACTGAAAGGAACTGTTGAATGTGAGGAGAGAGATTGTTTTGCTATGTTGCCCAAGACCAGCCTTCCAAGTCGCTAGGATTGCCGGACAACAGGGGGCCAAGCTGGGCTGCTCTTATAGCCTAGAACATCATAGCCTGGACTTCACTTAACCCTACCCAACTGTTCACCGTGCAAACCCGACACCTGTGATGCTCAAACCTGAACGCTGGAGACAACTGTGGAGACCACATTCACCTCTATCAAGTATTGGTCAACTTCTGGAGGACCGTTAGTCCTCCCTATCCCTCGGCCAGCACCCGGGCAGGCCCTGGCACACAGAAGCTTCTCAGTGGACGTTTGGTGATTATCTGGTGACAGTCTGAGGACAAAGAGGAGCAGGTCTTGAAGTGGGGAGGGAATCCCGTCTCCATCTTTAGACAGGAAGTCCTGTTCCTTTTTGGTGTGGGTGAAACAGAGCGGGCGAAGGAAGCCAGGGGAAGAGATAATGCTGTTGTGGATTCTGTGTACACAAAAACCAGTGGGTGTGGAGGACATGAGCATGGCCATCATATGGCACATAGAGAATGCAGAGGCTCGGCCCTGACCTTGCTGTCTCGGACGTCACCCCAGCTCCTACCTGGCAACAGAGAAGCAACTGCCAAGTTCAGTTAGAGACCAGGGTCACATGACCTCCACCTGGCCAATCGGCAGAGCCTATCCTCCCTGGCCTCGGTGACTGGCTCAGGTCTGGGCATGTGACCAATCAGGGGCACGGAGTAAAGCCTTCAGGTTAGAACCTGGCGGGGAGCGGAGGTTAAGACTCCAAGACCGTTGGAGGTTGAGACTGTTGGTGCGTCTTGTCATCTTGAAGGAAAGCCCACCTGACGGACGATGTCTCCAAGCGGAGGGACGGTCGGTATTAGAGCCAGAGATTGGGAAAGGTGACTCCTGGTGATGTCACCCAGCACCCAGGTGCAGCCAAGGGCTAGTTGGCTGGGCATACTGTCACTGGAACTTAAGTGGCCATATAGGTCACCCACAAATGCCGGAGCAACTCCAGCTGTGTTCGTATCGCTAGTTAGCATGGTTTGTATAGATAGTGTTATTAGATTGTGTTCGTGGTAAGGTTTTCTAGTTAGTGTAATGAGGAGATGACCGAGGCGGGGCCCAGTGTCTACCTTTGTGACGAGGAAATCCTGATTAGAAATTACAGACTTCTCAAGAGGGTCATTCCTGGTAGCTCAACAAGGCAAAGGTGGCCTGGGATATAGTCTCACTGGGCCCCAGACGGCCACAAAAAGTCTCTGGAGACCACACGCTAGTCTCCGTGTGTGGTTTGTCAAAAAAGTTCAACAGAGCTTCTCCCCCCTCCAGAGTCTATACAGATAGGTCGAAGTCATGAAGGCCTTAAATCATCTGAACTTTAGCAGGTTCCTTGACATTGTGGACACTCTGTGCTCAGTTGTTGAACATGCCAGTGACAGAAAAGCATTTACCAAATATTCCACCATGACTGCATGAAGGAAGAGGCCCTAGGAAAGTTCTGGCAAATAGTATGTGCCTTGTAGTACTGCCAGTGAAAAGACCATCCTCCAGGATCTGAAGTCCCAGACATTGTTCTTGGTGCCAACTATAATATAAAAATAGACAACTTGGGCTTTGGCTCCACATTTTCCAAAGGCCATAACCTGAGCACCTTCGTGGAACACCCCTTCTCGCCATTACGCCCCAGAAATCCTCTTGGGCCATGAGTACTATGGCCCTGAGGTGGAATTGCAGAGCCTTGGCATTGTTCTTTACAGTACGGGGCTGGGGCCCTGCCATTCATCAGAGCTTTGGAGACCTCGGGAAACGAGTTGTTGGCAAGTATAAATTTCCATTTCTCTTTTTTCATGAATAAGGAAGAGTCATAAAAATTTCTTACTCTCAACCCCAGGGAGAGGCCCACTATACTATAAATGATGAGGATCCCATGGATCAAGTAATACTCAGGAGACACTATGGCGATACACAGATCTGCTCCTGCAACCCTAGCACTCCTAGCCTATGGTGGCCATGGGCTTCCATGTACAGCCCATCAAAGACTCCTTATTAACAAAACAATATAATGAGACCTCCCTAAGGGTGAGGTAGGGAACACCAGGGGAGGTGGGTACCATTCAAGTCATCCATGTGAAGCCCCTGACATATAGGGTTCCACCAGTCCTTCCCTATCCCCTGAAGTTCAATCCACTTTGTCCCCTCAAAAGGGGGATCCTCAGCCAGATGGCCTTTTCCACTAGCATCTCATCATAGTTGCCCTTCTGCAGCCAGAGAAGGACCAGAAGTCCGGACAGAAGACGAGAAAACTCAAGGTGCCTACCAGTCCCCTACCCAGCCTGAAGATGAGGAACAGTCCCATCACAGAACTCCAGCATGTTGCCATGGCCTCCACTCCACTCACAAGTCCAATAGCCATGGGGGAGACCTGGGAGGAGACACTTTTCCCCAGGGAACATCTCAGGAAGCCAACTCCTTCCAGGCTGGGTGGCCATATGGAGAGACCTCAGCTTCTCCCTGTGACCCCAGCAATGCATATAATATTTTTGATTGGCAATTCTTGGTTGTATACATGTATGGGGAACAATATGAAGTTTAGATATATGTATACTATGTGGAATTGCAACATAAAATTAATAAACATATCCATCTCTCAAAAGAGAGAGAGAGAAATAGTCTTTTGATACTATCTCTGCCAGTCATGCTGCTTATGATTTAAAGGCCAACACAGTTTGCAGCATATGAATGTCAGTTTCAGAATCTGATGATTTGTAAACTGTTGTGTGCTTGAATGTGTGTGTGCAACTTGCTTTTATAATTTGTTGAAATAAATTCTGCTTTTCACAAGGCCCCTGTACCTTTCCTTTTTGGCTTGTTTTAGCAGGTACTATAATTTTTGTTCTCTGGAAAATACAAATCTGGGAGATGACTGTGAAGTTCAGCTAGATTAAAAGTGCCATCAACAAAGCAATAAATCACTCATTAATTGTAATTATAACCTTATTGTTAAAATCAGTGGCAGAAAGAGGATAAATGTAATTAGTTGTAGAAGTACAAAAAGATTAAATAGCATAGAACACATTTATTATGTCACATATCAGATGAAAATCAAAATAGGTTTTTTTATGGAGTGTAGAACCTACTTTCTAGATATAAATGTAGGGTATATGACACTGTTCAGGGGAAAAAAATCCCCTTGGTAGACTGTGTGTGTGTATGTGTGTGTACACACATTTGTGTATTACCCCTACTTGATAACTGAGTAGATTTCTAAGAATAAGATATCAAATGTGTATCAAGTGAGAAGGAATTATTTCATTTATAAATTCCCTTCAATAATTTTCTAGTTTGGGAAAAGTGTAATAATTATTCATTTTCTTAGTTTATAACAAGTTGATTCAAAATTCAACTTTAAACTCAGCCTTATAAATGATATAATTGTATTATTTCTAAAACTAATTTTTTCAGCATGTGCTCCACTAGCATTACCAAATCTTTTCTTTTCCCCCTTAGGGTTGTGTTGCCTTGCAGGCTCTAGATGTGACACTAATAAAAGATGCCAAGTTTCAATGCAAAGAGAAATTGGCTAAGAGAAGCAGATAGGCTTTCATCCTGCTTTCCTACCTACTAGTAACCAGACTTAAGGAATTCATTTTATCTTATAGTTCTGGTTCAGCATCAGAATCAGGGGTTTAATTTGACCATGGTATCCATTTTTAAAAAATTTATTACATGTCAAAATATACATATAGGCACATTAAAACTATTTTTAAACTATAAAAATATGGACAACATAGTACAAAATATTCAATGCATGATTTTTAAGAAAGATAGCAGCTATTGGGGTTCTATTGTAGGAGGATCTAACTCAATAAAAAATCAAAATCTTTACTCCTCATTAAGAACACTAAAAAATAAAAAAGACCAGTAATTATAATTACATAAAATTATATATAAAGAAAATTAAGGCCAATGAATTTCTTAATTAGCTAAATAAAATTATATATATTATATATATTTGTGAAGTAAAAAAAATGGAAGAGTTAGTTTGATCAAGGAATATGTTGCAACTCCTCTTTCTCTTTACTATTTTCTATAATTCTTTTTGTTTCTCTTTCACTGCTCTTGCTATTTGAGCAATTTAGTTTTTGTGAAATCTTTCCCAGTTCTGTTTTTTCCTTCTTTATAGGTAATGCAAAAAACTACTATTTTTTAACTTGCATAATTGTATTTTAAAATATGTTTAGGCTCGGCACCTATACCTCAGCGGCTTGGGTGCCAGCCACATACACTGGAACTGGAGGGTTTGTATCCAGCCCTTGCCTGCCAAACAACAATGACAACTACAACCAAAAAATGGCTGGGCATTGTTGCAGACACCTATAGTCCCAGCTGCTTGGGAGAATGAGGCAAGAGAATCACTTGAGCCCAGGAGTTGGAGGTTGCTGTGAGCTATGATGCCATAGCACTCTACCGAGGGCAACATAGTGAGACTCTGTCTCAAAATACATATATATTTTTCATTATTACCATTATTTTTTATTTTACAGCTATAAAATAATTACAATGTAGATAATCATTTATCATAACAGTTAAATTCTAATATCTGACTTTTTGAGTATATTTGTAATTTTTGTGTTAATGTTATAATTGTATTTCTAAATATTTTTATTATGTGTACAAAATTTGACATTGTATGCCTGTGGAAACTATCCATATATCTTTATTTTAAACTTAATTTACCATGAAAAGCATTTAAGAAAAGAAATAATATGGGTGGTCCCTGTGGCCCAGTGAGTAGGGAGCCAGCCCCATATATTCAGGGTGGCAAACCCAGCCCCAGCCAAACTTCAACAGAAAAAAAGAAAAAAAAAATAGCCGGGCATTATGGTGGGCACCTGTAGTCCCAGCTCCTCAGGAGGCTGAGGCAAGCAAATCACCTAAGCCCAAGAGCTGGAGGTTGCTGTGAGCTGTGACGTCACAGCACTCTACTGAGGGCAATAAAGTGAGACTCTGTCTCTCCAAAAAAAACAAACAAACAAACAAACAAAACAAAAACAAAAAAAGAAAGAAAAGAAAAGAAATGTACAACAGAATTGTCAATATGATTTTTCATTTTCTTTCATCTTTTTTCTCTGTTGTACAGTCTTCTGATTGTGGATAATCCTGTATAGGCTGAGTCATTTAATTGCATTGTTGCTATTTAATGTTTGCATGACTAATATTCTTTAATTAATAGTTATTGGAAATGAATTTATTTATTTATTTATGATAGAGTCTTACTTACTCTGTTGCCCTGGGGAGAATGTCATAGCATCACCGTAGCTCACAGCAACCTCAAACCCTTGGGCTCAAGTGATCCTCTTGCCTTGGTTTTCCTATTTTTATTTTTTATTTATTTATTTTTTGAGACAGAGCCTCAAGCTGTCACCCTGGATAGATTGCCATGGCATCACAGCTCACAGCAACCTCCAATTCCTGGGCTCAAGCGAGTCTCCTGCCTCTGCCTCCCAAGTAGCTGGGACTGCAAGCACCTGCCACAATGCCCAGCCATTTTTGGTTGCAGCCATCATTGATTTTTGGTGGGCCCGGACTGGATTCGAACCCGCCAGCTCAGGTGTATGTGGCTGGCACCTTAGCCCGTTGAGCCACAGGCGCCGAGCCGGTTTTCCTATTTTTAATAGAGACAGGGTCTTGCTCTTGCTCAAGCTGGTCTCCAACTCCTGAGATCAAGCTATCTTGCCCCCTTGGCCTCCCAGAGTGCTAGGATTATGATGTGAGTCACCACACTTGGTGAAGAATATAATTTAAATCACCATAAAAATGTATGAATAGTATTAAAAGTTTAAATCAAAATTATGCTACTATGTTAGTTTTGCTTAATAATAGTAGACCAACTATCTAAATCCATGTCTGTGTCTAAATCTACTGCTATAGCTAATCATGTATCTATGCCTATATCCATCAAAATCCAAACACTTGTTTCTAATGTCAGCTGTATACCTATTGTGTTCCATTCAACATAATCAGTTAAAAAATTGATTGCAGTGTCTTTAAAAAATTTGTATCTCTTTTGTTCAACCTTAATTCTCTAATTACTACTATAAGTCATTCTTATATAGGTGTTCCAGAGATTCTAGGAAGCAAGGAGCTATTATATTACATACAAGCTTCTACATACTCACAGAAATAGACTTAGTTGACATTCACACAATTCTTGAAGTTGATTATTACTAACTTACTTTTTTTGCAGATAAACCATTTTGAGAATTTGCCTATGACAACAGACCTGGAAATGGCTGATCTGTAATTCCAAAATAAGACAATTTGACTTCACATTACATAACCTTTAAACCACACAGAGTGTATGTTTTTATCTTCATATAGTGAAATTAAAAGATTCTATTGAAATAAATTTTTTCATGGACATGAACTTTCAGTGGCAATGTGTTTTATAGGCAATAAGTTTAATTGGTGACGAGAGAATGGTAGGTTGTTGGAGCTTGATGCATATGTATATATTTTTAGTTTTCATACAGAATAGCTTTTCATAGAAAAAATTATTAAAATGTAGTTTTAGGGAAGAAAGAAAGATGTGAGTCTGACAAGGTTAATAGGGTGGGTCAAAACAGGAAGAATTTAGGCCACACTGCTTCCATTTCATCACCCTCTGTTGTGTTCCTACACTGTGCCCCTTCATTGACTCTTTCATTTCATTTCCCAAATAAACATTCAATGCAGTGATGATTCTCCAGTGGACTTTATTTCTGCTACTTCTCGCTCCACATTTTTCTTCCTTTTGGAGGGAATAGAATGTTTCCTTACTGTCTGAGAAGACCTCTGTATTCTTGATGATACTGATTTTTATCAACTCTGTGTTCTGGATATTATTTGCATTTCTAGTTTTCTCTGTCTCTTTATCTTAGGATTCTGGTTACTACAAATAACAGGCTTCAAAATAGAGTCTTAAATAAGCTACAGATTGTAAAAGAAATCAATAATTATGCAGCTGTTTTGAAGGCTTTTAAGGCACATCTGAGACTCAAACTCCATCTTTCTTCGTGGTATCATGTGTATGTTGTCTCAAGGCCAAATTATTTTCAGAAAGACTTCTGGAACTTAAGACAGCATGGCAAAGAGGATAGAAGGCACTCTCATCTTTTAAGATGCCTTGAAACAGGTGCCAGTTTCTTTGAACACTCCCTTCTCTGTGGTGATAGTGGGGCACTTGGCCATGAACACTCCCTTCTCTGTGGTGATAGTGGGACACTTGGCCACACCTATCTCCTAGGGAGACTATATGATCAAAGGATGTAGCCAGGTTTCAGAGTGCTAAGCTCAATATCTAGGTTATTTTACTAGGTAGAAGTGCATGAATGGATATTGAGAGAAAAGCTCCAAATGTCTAACCTTATATTCCAATTTGTAAACAAACAAAATTCTAAATGCCCGTAACTACGTATGGTGTCAAATATCCCTTTTCTTTTATTTCTAAGTTTTTTAAGTTATTACATTTTTCTCTAACTCATTGTATGCCCTCTTCTTAATTCCTATAAATATTTTTTTTCAGAAAATGAATCTTAAAACTAAAAATAAGTTTGTTTTATTAAGTGAGTCATATTTTTGTTGAAATATTCACAATTAGAGAAAGTTAAAAGAAAATATTGAGTTCTTATTTGAACCGAATAATCTTTTTGTGAACTTAATAATCATAGTTAAAGTTGTAATATTTGTCCAAGTATATTGTAACAATTTGTTAGTGTGAAATAATGTTTACATGATACCAAAATCAGTATTGTGACTTAATTAGTAATATAGAGCTGACTTACAATTGAATGTGAAGTTAATATACTCCTTAAGGCTATTCACATATTACAGAATGGAGATTATTTCCTGGGTGTGAAGAACTAAGATAATTATAGCAACTTATTCCATAATTTGAACCAATAACATTTTTATTAGGGTAGTGTTTACAATTTGCTATAAGAAGTAAAATAGAAGAATTTTAAAATTCCTTGTAACCCTGAAAGTTTTAGGATGCTAACAGATAACTTTATAACTTTTCTTTAAAATAGTAATATTTTCTGATTTTTTTTGTATTTTTTGATCTAAAATTTCATCACTCATTATCCTTTACAAATGTTGTATTTACCTCTTTAGTGTAAAATGTTATTTCTGTAAGCTAGACAAATACTTGAGGAGAAGTGTTAAGAGCTGAAGCTCAAACATCCTTACTTGGTTTATTTTGTTGGTGACTAGAAAGCAGCTGGAGCAAGGAAGGTTGTGAAGACACGTAGAACAAATGAATCTAAGCCAAAGACTAGAGCCAAGTGCAGCTCATCTGTTGATTGAAACAGAACCCTACTAGTTGAGATGCAGACACTTAAACTAGAAACATAAATGCTTACTGGAGGTCACTGAGCTTTGGGTTATCCTTTGTAGCAATATCTGACCAATACATCTAATACTTATAAAGGTAAATAGCTTAATTAAAATTCGCTGCGATAAAGGTCTTACCTGAATGCCTGTGAGATTTCCAAGTACTTTCTTCTGCAGTTTTCCTCTAAGAATAACACCTCAAAAGATGAATTAAACCAACTTTAAGTTGTTCACATCTTTCATATTTCACCATTCTAAAGGGATAGTTCAATTACTCCAAACGTTAACCTCACTGTGACCCCAGTGATAACATTTCAAAGAAAAAGTGATAATTCAGTATTGTTCAGAAGAAATGAAGATGGAAAGCCTGAGACAGATGAGACTATCATTTAGAATTAAGTTTTCATGAGATGGCAATAAGTACAAGCTGTTCAAAATTTAAAGCACGTTTTGGAAAATATCACCTATTACAATGTTAGTTGTGGCATCTTGCTTCTTAGAGTCTTGCTTCTTGGCTTTATGTTCTGGGACTGAAATAGTTTCTTGTTTTGCACAGTTGTAGATTTTTGCAAGGATGACAATTCTTATCTCCAGTGCTTCCTTGAGTTCCTACATTCTTTTCTATGATTTTCACCTCATATATTTAAAAATTTATATTTCTAATTTTTTTTATACCTTCATGTCAAGGCACTGCACAGATGAATATGAAAATTCTGTGGAGAAATAGACTGTGTTTAATTAATTGTATTACCAAGATGCCATTATCTGAAGCATTAAATTCTATGAGCATGAGACCTACTATTTCTCAGAGTCTGAAAGCTCTGTCCTACACAGATTTCTCTGAAGTTTTTATTTTATAGAAAACAGCATATTTTGACTCCATGTTGATGAGTTTGATGCAGATGCATAAAGGATAATTCCAAGTCTATGACTCTTGCTTCCCTGCATATTTTCCTATTTAGCATTTCTCTGTTTGCTAATCACCTTCAACACTATTCCTAATTAAAACTGCTAAGCTTCAAAGCCTGTGGATGCAAAGGTCTGGTGAGAAGCTCTAGACTCTTCTGTGATATACAAGACAAGACTTTTTCACTTTCTTTAGTATTTTAACTTCATAGGATTTGAATATTCTGAGGTATTTAAACAGAATCAGAAACATTCCTGTCTATGATATTCTTTCTTGTTTATCTAACAGTGTTAGTTAACATTTGTTCTTGTTGCTGTGGGTTGAGTTGTATCCCTCCCTGCAAAAGAAAGAAAGTAAAGATGACGAAGACCTGGCCGGCGCCTGTGGCTCAAGGAGTAGGGCGCCAGCCTGAAATACTGGAGGTGGTGGGTTCAATCCCAGCCCCTGCCAAAAACAAAAACAAAACAAAACAAAACAAAAAAACAATGATGAAGACCTGACCCCCACTACCTCTCTCTGAATGTGGCCTTATTGGTGGGCTTATTTGGAAATAGGGTCTTTGCAAATAACCAAGCTAAAATATGACCCTTAAATACTAACAAAATGTATCCATCTCATAGGGTTATCCTATGGCCACAAACAAACAAAAATAAGCTTATGTAAAGGATCTAACACAATGATTTGTATGTATTTGGTATTCTAGCTTTATAATTTTATTTAGTGTCACATATATTTTATTATTCTCTCTATATGTATATATATATGAAAATATATATATTCTATTAATATATAATCTAATTCAACATGACTTGGGACTTCATAAAAAGGTACTTCTGCAGTTTTCTAAGAATAACAACTCAAAGGATGAATAAAACCAACTTTAAGTTGTTCATGAGAATGAACAACTTCGAAGGCTGAGTGTAAAAAAAAAAATTCAGTTCTTTCAAAATAAGCTTTCCCTTTCTAAATAGAGTAATTCCACTGTGACATAGAGATACCTGGAGGTAAGATAATGAATAGACCCAAATAGGATGTTATCTACTAGTCAAGGAACACGGGAGGCTACCAGAAGCTTGAAGGAAGTCATGGAACCTATTCTACCTCACAACCGGCAGAGGAGGCTAATACTGCTGACACTTTCATTTTTGACTTCTAGACTCCAGAATTGAGAGGCAATAAATTTCTGTTGTTTGAGCCTCTGAGTTTTCTTGCTTCGCTATGGCACTAATAGCAAGTTTATACACCTGCGAACTAATACTTCGTGTGTTTCATTTTCTATTAATCTCCATCATCTTTCAAGTAGAACATGGCCAAAAAAGAAAAAGGTGATTTATTTTTAACTTAAGGTCCATTCCTCCTCTACCTGAATCAGGAAAAGCATTATTTGCTATTAAGGAATCATCTTTCAACTCATTTTCACCTTGATTTGGGTCCAGATGTTCATTTTGCTGATGTATTCTTCCTAATTCTGTCTATGGATCCCTTGACGTGAGAGATACATTTTTGAATGATGAGTGTAAAAACAAACAAAAAGATAATGTTCTTTCAAAACAAGCTTCAACTTCCTAAATAGAATAATTCCATTAAGGAAGTACCCATTCAAAATTCTAAAAAGATGGATATAATTTATTATTTCATGTTTTGCTTAATTTTATCACCTTCCAAAAAGTGATATGTACAGCCTGGTTTTCTCTTATAAGACATGAAATACCTGTTTCTCCACTTATATTTTCATTTAATCAACCAAATGAACAAGTTCTTCAATTTCATATGGATATTCTCAAACTTTTTCTAAAATGTGTCCAAATCTTACCTGATAAACGAATATAATCATTTCAATAAACCAAAAGCACTGCTAGAGTACAGAATTCTATATAGTTTTATGCCTTCCAGCCTTCCTATGGAAAGCCTCCAAGTTTTATTTTTATTGTAGTTTGCTAACATCTTGACTCTCTCTTGCTGTATGAGATCTCCTTGAATTCTAAACAAAAAAGGAAGAAGTTTTAACTTTTCTAGTTCTGGTTTTTAAAATACTTACGTATGGGCACATTATCTTTCTTGCTTCCTTTTTTGTAGATTTCTATTTAAGAACTTCACCCTTTTTCCTGAGCAAATCTCTTTTCGTCTCTAGCTGAATCAACATGGCTTCTTTGCTTTTCTAACATTTTCAGCAGAGCTTCAGTTCTGACTAAGAAATGAAAAACTGCTTTTTAAACTCATTCATTCTTCACTAAGTCTCTGTGCAATCTTAAGTTTAACTGGCAAAGTGTTATGAGACTGGTATTTTTAAATGATCACTTCGCCCTTGGGTTTATAATAATTACAATGATTTTTTATTTTCCTTTCCATCTTAGCTTAGTGGTATGGGAAAAATCTCATGGTATAAAATCTCTGTTCCATATTATTTAAACATCCCGTTGTGGTGCTGATTTGCCCATGGACTATGAGTTTCTGAAATCCACAGTGGTAATCAGCTGAATGTCACAGCCAGTTTGAAAACATGGGATGGGTGAATGACTATAGGTGTTCTTGGGAAGGCCACAGAATTTAAGAAGTCACTCTTTCACTCTTCCTTGGCTGCAAATGCTGTTCAAAGAAGATACAGAAAAAGAAAAGATGTTAAGCAGGCCAAGCCCCACACTACTGCTGATCAATGCCTTAAATTCTATATATGCCCCAGGTTACCCACTAGGACACATTGCCTTTTAGTTTATATGTTTGTTTGTTTGTTTTCACTTTGAAGTCTCATGGCTAGGAAATATAAAAGCAGAGGTAGCAAAAAGTATTCTACTAATGAGTTTCACAGAATTTGCCTATATTTTCTCCTTCTTAGATGAGCCTTAGTGGAATAAAATTACCTTTCCCAATTACACAGCAATAGACTTGCCTTTGGCATTATCCCTGCCACATCAAGATCTTCAGGCTCCTCTCAGAAAACGTGCCACAAAATCCGTTGCCTTTTATGTATAATCATTTGGTCTAAAATTAACTCCCCACAGTGTAATCTTTGAAATTTCCTGTCTACCCTACCAAGAAAAATACAAAACCTTTGACTTCCTCTACTCCCCTTTCTCATTCAATGTCAATCTTTTCCTAGATTAAATTAGTTGGTTAGTTGACCATTATCCTGTTGGAATACTATTATTTTTGTTCATTAAATCCCTACATTTTTTACTTCATAAACTAAAGGTACATCTATAAGATTGAGACAAATGAAATGGCTCATCTTACATCTCTACTGGTAAAGCAGACTGGTAAGACATATTTACTCTCATTTAGAGAGTCAAATTACCTTAGGCACCCTGGTCCTTGACCTCTGATACTAGCATCGTAGTTCAGAGCTTTGTATAATATTAACGTGAAGAAATGATAATAGTAAATGGCTAGGATAGAGCAAGAAATAAAAACATGTATGCACAAACACATACAATTGACTCAACAAACTTGAAAACAGAAAAGTTGGAGAGGGCTGAGGAATATTAATATGATTTTAATGCAATATCATTTCTGCCCATGGGCAACATGCACTAATCAATGCTCTGCCTGCAAAAACAGAATATCCTGGGCATTGATACAGTAAGAGCAACACAAAATTATGTGTTGTTCTTTATGAGGAAAGAGGACAATGATAAGCATCCACCTTACTTTCCTAAAAATTTATTTTGTGATCCAAAATATAATTTATATATGCCAGTGTTATTGATACCAGTGAACTTTCAATGGGATTCATCACATAACAGAGAAAAAAAGAGACAACTATATAATCATCTATCAAAAGATGAAAAAGCAATTCATTTACTATAATTCTACCTTATACTTGATAATAATATAGCATAGAGGTAGCTTCTGTGTTGTAGTAGAAAAACCACTGATGTTTACCTTGAACAATTTGCCAAAAACTCTCTGATTTCTAGTTTCTTTATTGGTAAAATGAAACTAACAAATATTATCTCATAGGGCTATCCTAAAGCCCACAAACAAACTAAAGAAGCTTATGTAAAGGATCTAACACAGTGGTTTGCATGTATTTGGTATTCTAGTTATATAATTTATTTAGTGTCCTATATATCTTATCTTCAGAGTAGCAATGACCAAAAATGTGACTGAGATATAGAAAAGCATTCGTTTACACTGAATCAAATTCTCTGCTGTCATTACATACACGTCAGCAGTCTCCTTCCTGTCATATTCCTCACACTTTTGTTCCATTAATACAAAGAAAAGTGACAGAGGTTGTTTATTTTTATTTCTAGCCGTCAGTAAATACATTGATTCCCAAGTATATGGTTAGCAAAAATCAAGAGAGATTATGGCTAGGGAAGTCATACTGATAAATGATTAATGTTCTGCTATCAAATAAAAGCTAATTTGTAGTATTTGCCCATTTTCATTGTGTAAGTATCTCCACCATGGCCAATTTCAAGGTGCTAACAGCACGTTACTAAACTCAGAGTTGGCAAGAGAGGCATATAGTCAGCTCCCAAAAGCTGATACAAACAACTTCAACACACCATTGGACACATTTGGGAACAAAGGGGTAGAATCCCTTTACTTTATGCAGATTCTCTCAAGATATCTTGTCTTTATTCACTGTTCCATAACATTACCAGGAAGTATATTGGGATAGCACCTAACCTTAGCCTGTATCTCTTGCTTTCTAAGTCCTCAATGTGGGATTCTGTGAGAATTGCTAGTTGTTTTTGTTTGCATTAACTGAGTATGTAAGAGGGTGGTGCATGCACTAGGTTAACCTTCAGTCAAAGAACAATGGATACTGGCAGATAAATGATCCTCTTTCCTCCATAAGCAACTTTGAATTACATTTTATTAGGGATATTTATGGAGCAAAGAGCCAGGTGTGTGCTCTCACCAAAGCTGGGTCAGAGTTGTATACAGTGTTTCCCTACTCAATTCAATCTTACAATCTTATGTTAGTTATCACTATATTCTTGTTTCATTTTCAACAAACACCCAGCACAAAAACTTTGTCTCAGGGTCTTCTTTCTAGAAAAAAGAGGTTACCTTCAATACCTTCCTATAATTCAATTAAGAACATCTGTGAAGATAGACAACAGAAGTGACTCTGGGTAACACTGAGCCAGGTCTGCTGACGAGCAATCACTTTGTCCTTTGGTTTGCCTATTCTGAACATTTTGTAAAAATGGCATCATGTAATGTGTGTTATCTTGTGACTGGCTTCTTTAATATAGTGTTTTTAAGGTTCCTCCATATTATAGCAAATTTCAGTACTTGATGCATTTATTTCTATGGCTCAATAACAGGGGTCCTCAAACTATAGCCCACGGGCCACATGCAGCCCGTCGAGGACATTTATCCTGCCCACTGAGTGTTTTTGCCTCCACTGCCTGTCCTATTTAGCAGCAGACTCATCCCGGGGCCCCCAAATCTGTTAATGTAAAAACCATTGGTTGCATTCCCAAACAAAACATGTGTGGATTCACTGGAAAATTTACAAAAGGAGTTCCAATTTAGATTTAAAGAGCTTCATCTCCATGAACAGGACATACAGCTTTTCCATAACCCATTTTCTATTGACATTGAAAATGTGGAGTTCAGTCCCTAAAGTCTGCACCCCGAGTACCCCTCTGCTAGC
>CAUYRH010012247.1:0-40039 GCA_963574655.1 Perodicticus potto | reverse complement strand
GAGACAGAGCCTCAAGCTGTCACCCTGGATAGAGTGCTGTGGCATCACAGCTCACAGCAACCTCCAATTCCTGGGCTCAAGCGAGTCTCCTGCCTCCACCTCCCAAGTAGCTGGGACTACAGGCACCCGCCACAACGCCCGGCCATTTTTTGATTGCTGTCATTGTTGTTTGGCGGGCCTGGGCTTCGAACCCGCCAGCTCAGGGGTACATGGCTGGCGCCTTAGCCCGTTGAGCCCCAGGCGCCGAGCCACACAGCTATGATTTAATAAAAAAAAAAAAAAAAGGAGAAAGAGCATTCATTCTGGATTTCTTATCTTCCCTGAATTTTGAAAGTGCTTCTTTATAGTAGAAGGTGGAAAGAACACATGCTCACATATGTGTATGTGTACATGCAAAACAGGTAAAACAAAGTCTTCAAAAAGAATCCTAATTTGGGATACTTAATTGAGTTTTCAAAGCTTCTATTTTTGCACCCTTATTTTCTGTGTATCCCTGTATTAAAGGGGTTCCCAGGTGTTCCATGATCAAATTTCCAGGATTATGTGGGACATGTTAGGACTCTTGGAATTTCAGTTTATTAAATATGTTACCAAATGCTTTGAAGAAAATCCGACAAAGAAAAGGCTTAAACTATTGACCGATAGAATTGGAAAAGACTTAACTTTCCTCTTTGTCCCTTTCATTTCCCATGATTTAAGCTAGTAATTCAGAAAAAAAGATTAAAACATGGAGATCGAGGAGAAATAAAAGAAGGAAAAACATGGGCTGAGATAATCCAATTTTCAGTTCATCCTCTGGATTACTGCGAACAGGCTTTATTTCTTGATTTGAACTCAGGTGAAGGATAAATGCAGACACTAGATTTTCCAGTGTCTCCTCTGTCTTCCTTTCTAGCCTTCCTGCCTCTTTTATTTTATAGGTTCAGAGCACCTTCCTTTTTGTTCACCAAAATTGGGCCTGGCATCTTTGGAAAGGTGGACAATGGAACCTAGGGATAAACTCCGACATCTCTGTTATTGCTAAGGCTTCCCACTAGGTCTCTTAAAATGTCCTTTGTAGCCAAGTGTGGTGGCTGGCACCTGTAATCCTAGCACACTTGGAGGCTGAGGAGAGTGGCATGGTTGAGATCAGCCTGAGCAAGAGTGACACCCTGTCTCTAAAAATAGCCGGCAGTTGTGCCAGGAGCCTGTAATCCCAGCTCCTCAGAGGCTGAGGCAAGAGGATCACTTGAGCCCAGGAGTTTGAGGTTGCTGTGAGCTGTGACGAGGCCACAGCACTCTACTGAGGGTGATAAAGTAAGACTCTGTCTCAAACAATAATAAATAAATAAATAAATAAAATGTCCTTTGTTATTTTTATGGAAGAATTAGGCGAACTACTAATTTTCCACCTGCTTTGGCCTCCCACCAGTGTCTGAGAAGGCCATTCCTCCAGAGCCCCAGGGGGAGCTGTGGTGCCATCCAGTGCTGGCACTCATCTCTTTCCAAGGGCAGTCCGGACACACAGCACACAGTATTTATACACCCATCATGACACAGTTTCTTAGGCCATTAGATACATGTCATGGTCACAGAGAGCAGGATGTTTGTAACAAGGATAGTCCTAGAGTTGCCAGCACTATGGTGGCCAGTGGAGCACAGGAAAAAACACAACGTGTATTGTGCTTGTGTTCTGTCACTTACACCAACATTCCGCTTTAACCACAACTGCTCACTGTGTTTTGTTTCATGATGAGGTCTGCTGATAAAATGAGTGAAAAGATGAAGGCCCCACCCCACTAGGTAATAAAAAGAGGACACTTTGGAGGGAAGAGATACAGATAAAAACCTTTCTGCCACAGTCTGGCTTATGTTCTAGGTCTCCCACTTCCCTGGGATATTTACTCACTGATATTTCCCAAGAACTTGACCTGTGGCTGGGACAACAGAGACTCAGTAAACACTCACTAAATGAAAGATGGCACAGATGCCAGGGCTAGTCCTGCCACCTTCTGATCACTTGGTCATCAGAAGGTCTCTTTTCTCATTTGTTAATGTCTGATCATGGAGGGGTTGGGGAAGTTGGACCAACCAGTCCCTGGAGTCCTCTCCAGTGGGGATGGTCTGTAGTTCCTACATTCAAGGTCCTTGCTGGTTAATTGCCTTAAGTAGGCATCTTCTTTATTGTCTCCCATAACGAAGTAAGCTAGGTATAAAATAGAAATAGTGCTATTCCTCCTGGGTATGGCCTTGGGGCATGGGCACGTTGAATCCAAATGAAAGACATATTTTTCAGTTTTGGCTTTGTCCCATGTTGATGTCAAGTTGCCCCTGGAATCCACATACACAGCAGATAATGTGGTTGTGATGTTTCTGAGGATGAACACATTTAATCCCATCCCGCAAGGTAGCCCCTAATTTGGCTTTGCCAGTGCTCCTTCCTGTTTGTTTCTGTCCCTCACTGCATTTCCTGCTCCTCTTGGTACCACGCAGCAAAGCTTCTTCACCCCAGTAACGGCAGTCCCTTCTTCCAGTAGCAGCCAGTGATTTTCGTTTGCAGTTTTCTCAACACTTGCAGACCTGGGTCAGATCCGTTGTTCTCCCTCAGAAATGCTGCCAACAATAACCTGGCTCCCTTTTCTCAGGGGTCTGGGTCCCAGCTTTATGAATTCCTCCCTTCAGCCATAGTACAGCAGCAGCCCCCGACTGTGAGAGCTTTCCTCCAATCTTAAGTATTAGTAATTTTAGGATACTTTTTTGTTATCTTAGACTAAGAATGTTAGTTGCTTTATAATTGTTACCTTAATGTTCCCTTTGGCCTTTTCTTTTATAAATATTGAGTTAATAATTTTTTATATTAATATTTTCTCTGTTAAAATAACTGATACGGTTTCTGTCTCCTGAGACTAGATTCTGACTGACATGTGCCTTGGAACAGGGGAAACCCCATGAAGCCACAGGCTCCCAGGAATGGCAGGCTTCCAGCTTGAATGCTGGTAAAATGGCTCCAGCAGGGACAAGGTAGCCCTCCAAGGAAGAGTCACCACTACAGGATGCTTGAGAAGAAATGCACACCAAGCTCGGAGTGGTGTCCAAATGGATATGTGGGATCGGACAGAGATGGTGCTTTCAACCATGTGGACTCACAAAAAACCAGCTTCCTAACAGACTGGCTTTGGGAGCCAGGGGGGTGACTCAGGCAGCTGGTGCTTTGGGAGTTCAGGGAAGGGAAGCACCAGATGAGTCAAGAACAGTCAGAAAGCTTCTCAGAGGAGGTCAAGCTGCAGAGGTGGGCAGGGCTTTCTGGGCTGAGACATCCATCATAAGAACAGTGAAGGCAAGTCAGAGGCACAAGTGACTTTAGCTAGCCTCATACTCAAAGCCAAGGAGCTTGCTTCAGTCTTTACGTTGCTTCTGTGTGGGGATCATACCACCTTGTCATTCTCAAAATTCATATATGTATATATGACTCAGTCACTGTCAATACCTCTCGGCAGGCCCCTGCAATAAGTCAGAGTGGAGACAAAGAGATTTGCTTAAGAAAGAAAGGGCCGATCTTCCCTGGCCCAGCTCCGGATGATCCCGAGCCCACACACACTGTCTGTGGGCTCCTCCGTGAGGAGACACCTGACTTGGTTTATTTTTGAGGTAAATCTGCAGTTGTAAAGGGACGGCAGACACTGGGAAAGGTGTTGACGTATGATCTGCAGGGATTGCTGGTCACATTAGGCTGTCCAGCCCATTTGGCTTCCTGCCCATGTTGCCTTGATTTCTTTAGCTAAATAACTGAGCAATTGGATGCAGCTTGTCTGAACGCCTGCTCCGCTCTCTCCCAGATTCAGCTGGAGACAGTGTACATAATCTCCCTACACAAGAAATTTTCTAGAGTAGTCCCAACTGTCAACATGTTGCTTTGAGAATGTGGTCACGATGGCTTTGTCATGCACACCATGCCCTATCAAAAGGCATAGTTGCCTCCCTCAAAGAGCCTGTGGTTCCGTGGGCCAACCTGCCTTGTCTTGCCTTATAAGCTGGTGCTCTGCACACCCATGCACGTAGCCGACATGAAGCTTTGCCCACTTGAATAGTCCCGTCCGTCACTGGGCCTGGTGGGTGGTGGGGAAAGGCAAGACAAGGGGCCAATGCAGTGTGGGTTTGCCTACTTGGTAAAACAGAGGGGCTGGGATCCCTGTGTTGGTGACTATGCCCTGTGGACACTCCTTAGTCTGAGAGGGCTTGGACAGAGAGGAAGCGAGCATGCAGGAGGCTGCTGAGCCCCCTGGGAGAAGCGAGGCTTCTGTTGTGACTCTCAGATCTAAGCCCTGCTTGCTTGGCATGGGCAAGGCTGGGGAACAGAAGCCAACTGGGTGGCCGTGGAATGTGGAACCACTAAAGGGGTGGGGGGAGAAGGGGGCAGTTCTGAAGAGAGAATAGAAGTACTTGAAGGGGAGCAAGGACAAATGGTGGGAGGAGAAGAGGTAGGAGGTGGGAGGAAGGGGCAGGGGCCCTGGAAAGGGAGGGAGGAGAGGACCCGCCGGAGCTCGGTTCTCGGCTTCCTGGGGCCAAGGCAGAGGGCTGGGCTGCGCACCTCGGCTCCATACTGTCCTGCCAGTCCTGGCGAAGCTCATCACCCCCAGTCTTCCCAGACCTCAGGTGGGCCTAGGAAGGAGATTTGGGGGGACAAAGTTAGGAGTTTTGCTGGAAGGCTGGGCCTGCCTCTGGGTGCAGGAATTGCTACAGGCTGGGACAGGTGTTTGGGCCCCTTCTGCCTCTGGGATCTTGGCCCACTGGCTGCTGGCTGTTGGCCCCAAGAGCAGGGCCCATGTCTCTCGCAAACTCACACCCGCAAACCAGTCATCTGCCACCTCCTCCTCCCTCAGCTTCCCCACCCGCTCTGGTTCTCAGAACTCACTCCCATCGGATTCCAGGAAATGGCTGGTGCAACTTTGTAACCAAATCCACTCAATCCCTTTGTATATCTTTTCTGCTCCCTGCCCCCTCCCTGGTGTCCTTCATGGCCGGGTCTGGTTACAGAGTCAAGACCGACCAGGCCAGACTGGCCTGGCACATGTAGACAGATCCGAGTCAGGTAGCAGCACCAAGCCAGCTCTCCATGGAGTGGGCTGCGTTCAGGGTGGGGGCCCGGCTCTGTGCCCAGCTGCACCAAGGATTAACTGTGCACCACCCAACATGTGCTTTTTCCTCTCGGGATTTCAGCATTTCTCATTTAGGAGAATGTGATTTTGACCAGCCCCATGATTTGCTGGTGACAGCCAAATGTGAGAAAGCACATGTGTCTGGGAGGACACCTGGAGGACAGAGGGGGGCATCACTTTTGTGTGGAGACCCACAGACCTACAGAATGCCAGCCTGGATGGGGGCTGTGGTCACCCTGACCACCTCTCACTTGTGGGAACTGAAGCTCTGAGCAGTGACTGCGTTCTCTGAGTCCCCTTCCTGATCACATGGGGGAGCACTAAAGTAAGGGGTGTGGGGGGAGAGAGATGACTTGATAAAGAAGAGTAAGTGGTCCTCTGTTGTTCGAAAGCACGAATATGATAGAATATAGGTTGTCTATCTATAGGGACACTTCTCCCTCAAAAAAATTTGTGGAGTTTTCCCCAAGCCTCAGGGTATATGCCAGAGTCCTTGCTCAAAGGGCAGGCACTGAACCTCTGGCTAGGGCTTCCCACTGTGATTTGGGCCAAGGTTGGGATCAGGGCAGCAGGTGGCTTCTGGTATAGCCTGGGCTACTGATATTGGCTGCAGTGGCATCTGGAAGCCCTATGGAGAGATGGCTGTGCACGAGGTTCTGAGAGGGCACTAGCGTGCCTGCGGGTGAAAGGTGGCCGGTTGAGGTGTTAAAAAATGCATTGAACAAATTCTGCTTAAATCTTAAGTCTGGGGAAGAGGCAAAGAGAAGGAAACAGGGAAGTGGAAACTGGGGGAAAGTTGACAGCTAATAGTCTTCAGACAGATAGTTACAGGTTTAGATGTGAGTGAACTTAGGGCTTGAGAGCCAGAGGTTAAGAATGAAGTCTTCATCTGTTTAGTGCACTGTCCGGGGTAACAGGAAGGACAGAGCTGCTCTCAGGAAAGCCTGCAGGTGCAGCTTGGCATTGCTTTCCCTTTCATGGACCCAGGGAACTCTAGCGTGGGAAAGGGCTTGTGGAAAAATTTTTTAGTTCAACGCTTCATTCCACAAATGAGGAAGATGGAGCCCAAGGAGCCCCTCAGCACTACACCACCCCAGACCGTGGGGAGAGGGCAGAGGGTCCCTGCCCCTCTCGGGCTTCCTAGGATTCAGGATCCCGTGGCAGTGAAGGGGATGAACCTAAGGAATCGCAAAAGGATGAGCCCAGGGTGGGGCTGGATGAAATAGGTTTTGTCAGGGGCTGGTGGCAGTGGTTCTTAAGGAGCAGCTGCACCAGTGTCACCTGGAAACTTGATGAACATGCAACTTCTTAGTCCCTCCTCGGCTGGAATCAGGAACCGGGTGATGGAGGGAGCCCTCCAGGCAGCTCTGTGGACTTGGAAAGCCTTCAGGCCAGAGCATGCAGGTGAGGCACGGAAGGTACCACATCCCCATCTGAACAAGAAACCACTTGCGAACCACAAAGGAGGTTCTTGAGAGAACTTTCTCTCTCTGTTCTTGTCTGCCCTCCCCAGTAGCCACAGCATTCTTGGGTCTCTTTCCCACTGGGCACATCCCATAGTTACCTCTCTCGGGCCACAGCTTTATCTGCTGGTCCCAGATAAAGAGGGAATTGGCCTAATCAGTCTGACCGGACTGGCTGGCTCCAGCGAGGTCTAGGGGTGTCGCCGCTGCCGGGACTGGAGCCACTCACACGACTGACCCCCTCCGCCACCCACAGGGCCCCATCACCCCATCTCTCCTCCATAACATGCTGCTCTTTGGTTGGACTTTCCCTCCTTCTCAATCAGTTTCCAGCAACCTAATCCCCCAGAAAGATAAGGGGTGACTATCTAGGGCTCCTGTGACAATCACAGTGGCAAAAGCCTCTGTCAAGGTCAGGCTGTCTTATGGTGGCTGCTGAAGGAGAGGATGAGGATTGTACTGAAACTTTCTGGGCCCACCACAAAAATAAGTCATTGTATCTTTGTAAGTTTATGTCAGTCAAGAGAACTGATACTTGGAACTACTGTAGATTCTCTGCCTTCCCAAAGGAGGCTGACCTCCCCTTAGCCACTGCCTGGTTCTTCTCTATAACACGTGGTTGGGTGAATTGAAAGGGCAGCGTCTCCCCACATTGCAAAGAGCTGGAAACGGGCTCACAGACATTTCCTGACTTTGGGCACTGACTAAGCCCTTGGCTGGAGTTGGGGCCATCCTGGTCGTGGGGCAGGAAGCAGGGCTCATGCCCATGAAGCCCCGTCTATGGGGGAGGTCAGTTGGAGGTCTGGACGTGTCGCCCAAATGGATGCTCCTCCCAGGCTCATCCTGTGTGCCACGGAGAATCAGTTAAAGGGATTTTTAATCCTGGGAGAAAATGGTCGTCATTCGGGGCTGGCTCAAAAGTTGGTGAGGTCTGCTGTGACAGGCACAAAGTAGGACTAGAAGGCACAGAGGGGTTGTCACTAGCTTATGTGCATTAGCTCTGGGTGAGGCTTGGAGCGAGGGATGGCAGGAGCTGTCAGCCAGGACATGCAAGTCGTGTAGTGGCTGTGACAGTGGCTGTGCAGGCCGCCCTGCTCTGCTGCTCACTGTGGGGCTTGCTCCTCTCTGGGCCTGACTTTCCCCCTCTAGCTCCCTCCCTGCTCCAGAGCTGGAGCCAGGTATACCAGGTGTGTGAGGAAGAGCACCTGGCCACCTGCCAAGTTCATGGCGAAGGCAGAGGGCTCTTTAAGACAGGAGAACGATTTAAGAAGTGGCTATTTGACTGTCTCGAGGGGCCAGAAGCAAATGCTGGAGCATTTGGAAACATGTGAGATGAATCCTTCTGTGCCCTGCTGAGTAGACTGCACAGGGACTCACATGGCTGAAGTGGGGATGGGGGGCGTAGCCCCACTCTTGGCTTTTCCATCACATCTCTCAGTACCTCCTAAGGCACCTTGGAGGCCCCCTGGGGTCCCATGAGACACAATTTAGAACCCCCTGGAGGAGTTATTGGGTTCTCTAGGGGTCTCTGTCTCTCTGTGAACCCCCAGGAGGCTCCATACTCCCTCAGGTGTCAGGGCAAGATCAAGTGGTGGTGGGGCCGGTTTACCTGCCAGGCCTGGGCTGCTGTTTCTCAGCACAGTGCTCAGCCTGCTGTTACGAAGACTGAGGTGGACATTCCTTTCTGGGGCAAGTGTCCTGGGGATCCATTTCCTCTGGGGGCTTTGTTGGGGGCAAAGACGGTGCAGCTGGGCTGGCGCGAGCTGCTGCATTTCTGGGTCAGCCCCTCCCTCCTCCGACTTCCCCTACTTGGGTCTCAGTATCCTGGACTTTGAAGTCATTTCCCACGCCGGTCCTCAGGACAACTGACCCCCTGGATCTTTACCTGCTTTTTTTCTTTCAATCCATAAAGCATGATTGATGAGCGCTGCAGCCCCTCAGCCCCTGCTGGCAACTTGCAGCACCCACAAGCATACACGGGGTCCTGAGAAGTTCTGCATGAAAGAAACCCATTTTCCTTTGCTGAGCAGGGCTTCACTTTTCTTTGAGACTCACTTGTCTGACACCCCTGGACACTGGGTCCTGCATCACTGCCTCCTTCACCACAGTCAAGTCTGTTGACACACAGGGCGCCCCTGCTGTGGGGTTCTTCTTATTGTATACTGGGCCTCTTCCTTCATAGAATCTAATCTCCATGAGAGCAAGACTTTGCTTAACTTAGAACAGCACTTTGCACAGAGGCGACAATAAATATTTGTTCAGTGAAAGTATCTAGAGGCGGTCTTGATCCTGGGGAAGGCAGTACTTTGTCCTGTGCTGTCCCTCTGCCAGCCAGGAATGTCCTCTCTGACCTCTGCTCTCCCTATGCCCTGCCGACCACTTCTCCCCAGGCTCTGAATTACTGTCTGTGGAGTCATCTTGGCCGCTCAGCCCCTGCCCCTGTCCGTCCTTGGGCATGCTCCGTTTGGGCACCTGATCCTGCTTTATCAGATTCTAGTTGCTTGGCCTTCTTCTCTGGGTGAATTAAGGCTAGCAGCCTCAGTTCAGGGGACAGCCTGGAAGCTGAGCTGCAGTGGCTGACTGGGCCAGTCTGTGGTGCTGCTGAGTACCTGATACACACACAGCCCATGCCCTCGAGGGCCCACTGTCCAGTAGGGGCTGGCACATGGAGCGCTGGAGCCAGATTCTACTGGGTTCTGGTTGTTAAATTTTCAGGAACTTTGCAAGCTGTTGCCAAACACAGCTCTTTGTCAGATCACAGTTGAACTTCAACTGCTCTATGTCAAAATGCTTTGTCAGAGGAGAAGCAAGTGCTGTGTGATTTTGGGGAGAGGAATTTACTTGGTCCCAAGGGGTGAGAAAGCTCATATCAGAGTTGCTGAGCTGAGTCCTGAAGCTGGAAATGAAATGAGCAGTGGGCAGGGCCTGCAGCCTTGCTCCCTGTCCCAGGCCAGCACCTGTTCTCCAGCACTTGCGGCACCAGGACCCCAGCCTCCTTTGTGCTCCGGGATGCCCTGTTCTCTTTCTGGGTTCTCAAGAGTTGTGTGGGTGTTCCCAGCCTCCCTCCAAATCTTTCCCAGGAGCGAGAAGGAAGGAATGGGGGGCAGGGGCAGGCAAGATGTATGTGAGCCTTGCAGGGCATTCTGAGGGAACATCTGCTGCAGCTGGGCTCCGGGCTGCCCAGACACCCTTCAGTCACGCTGTGCCAGATGCATCCAAATAAGTCGGTTCACAGCAGGAAAGGGCTTGGAGAGCTCCAAGTCTGCTGAAACCAGGTCTGGCCTGGAGGGACAGAGAGAGCCAGCAGGAGCCGGTCCCAGGCCAGATAGGGGCTACTCCTCTGCTGGGGACCTTTTGTGCCTTCCTCTTGGGACTTTCCTGCCCCCCTCGTCCCTCAGCTGCACTTTTGAGTCCTTGATTGGGGTGGGCTCTGCGTGTACGAGAGCAAGCTGCTTCCTAAGTCCTGTGTGGGTTCCTAGACCTGCAGTGCCAAGGTGGCAGGCATGGGAGGGTGGAGGGCAGTGTCATAGACTGGGTCATGTGTGTTGGGGTGGCAGGCCTGGGTGAGGCTCACCTGCAACTGGCTGGAGGAACTTGAAGCCCACTGTTTTCCTATCACCCACCAGAGCAGGGCATAGGAAGACCTTTGTGTTTGAAGCTGTCCTGAGGATGTCGTGTATTCCAAGTGGACATTCAGATGTGCTCTGGCTTAGAGACACACAAAAACCCTTCTCAGGAGCATGCTTTCTGGGCCTGCCCTCGTCCCTTGTCTCTGGGTGCTGCAGCAGGACCGCAGGGCTCTCTGCAACTCCCTCCAGCGCATCTGACACCGTGAGGGCAGCATGTATTTCTGCTGCCTGGTTCAGGCCTCTGTTGCTAGGACTACAACATTTTCCCTCTTGCTGTAAACCAAGGAGACCCTGAGCTCAGGGTGGCTGGCTGCTCGTGCCAATTTCCTTTTTCAAATTCAGAGGAAACACCAAAGCCTATATCCCCTCACCGTGAGGCTGGCTGCTTATGTCGGAGAGGGAGTGACAGCAGGGGAGGGTGGGTCTGGCTTTGCAGGAGAGTTGTTCAGGCTCATGGGGCATCTAAGATGGGGTGCTAGAGCTCTGGACTGGGAGTCTGGAGCCCAGAGAGATGGTGGAGCAGCACTGGGGACCCAGGTCGGGAGCACTGACCACAGGCCAGCACCGGCTTGCTGCCTGCCCTCTAAATGACACTTACAACCCAGGCCACTGCTCTCTCTCCAGGAGCCACCTGCAATAAACCTGTCTGGTTACTCCTGCCCTGGCCATCCTTCTGGGTACTGGTCAGCACCAGAGAGAGTCCAGGAGCCAGCAGGGGAACTGCGCCCCTGACAGGTTTACCTCACCCTGCTGGCCTTATGGCTGACCCAGAGAGCAGAGGCTGGTGTCACTGCAGCCTCCCAAGAGCCCCTCAACAGCTTCCCTTCGGAGGGTAGACCAGGCCAGGGCCAGTCACACTGACGTAACAGAACCTGGGGGTGCCTGGTGCGCATAAGATGGCAAAGTGCACAAATAAATGCTGTTGACCTGCAATGGTTTGAAATGCAGTTTGTGGGCGTGGAAATGGGCAGGTCCGCCAGCAGACAGACTGATGCCAGTAAGGAGAAAGAACCAGGCCAAGGCCATTGGAGGCCTCTCCCCCTGAGCAACACCACCACCACTGCCTGTGGGCCCTGCTTATGACAAGGTTTTCAAATTATGTTTCTATAGAGAACTATGCTGAGGACCAGGTGAGAGCTTGGGAGGGGCTGGGTGAGCCTGTCATTGACACTTTATACCCCAAGAAGCTGAACCACAGGGGTTTAGTGAGGGGCTTGGTCTGTAAGAGGCAGAGCCGGTTCCAGAACAGGGGTTCTGATTCCAAATTCAGAATTATTCTCCTAACACCTTTCCAGCAACTGTCCTCTGCCCTGTACCCCCTGCTTCATCAACCACCCGCTGCTTAGATCGACGCTTGTGGACCTGACTAACCAATCCATGACAAGGTTCGTCAGGAATGGACGCGGTTGGAGGTGGAGACTATTGAGTGAGTTGTGTGGCGGCTTTTAGTGCAGTTATCAGAGTTAGCAAACAAAACTCTGGATGCCCAGTTCCATTTGAATTTCAGATAAACAATGAATACTTTTTTTAGTATAAACATGTCTCAAATATTGCATAAGACATACCTTAAAATCTGGAAGTCAAATTGAACTGATGTCCTGCATTTTGTCTGGTGATTCTATTTCAATGCTCCCTAAACTATTTCATGAGAATATTATTTTGCTAAAACCATCTCGATATTATGATACTAGAATTTGCTAACCAAGGAAGATGTCTTAGAAATTAAGGTGGTTAAGGAGACTTTCAGAGTGGATTCAAAGTTAATTCTAACTAGGGAATGGGGGGATGGTTGAACCAATAGCCCTAAGATACTTCCAGAGTTCATAACCACTACATTTCCAGCCATTGGCTTTTATTATCTTACAGTTCTTAGATGCTTTCTTCTGTTTATTGCTTCATTCTTGTTATATTTTCTACCCTTCTTGGCCTTTGTTTTTCAGTTTGTTTAGTTTCTATTGATACATCTTCAAGTTCACTGATTTTCACCCTGGCTGTGTCGAGTCTGTGGATGAGTCAACCACGGGTTTTCAGCAGCAACAATCAGCTTTCCAGAAGTGGAACAAGGTTGTAGTTGGAAGAACTGACCATAAGAAAGAACTTCCTTTGGTGGAAGATGTGCTATCCTAGAAGAGAAGACCCAGGGGATCTGATCTCCAAATCGACTTACGAGGCTTGTAAGGAGGGAAGCCAGTTCGTTCTTTGTAGCCCAATCATTTCCTTCACTGGGTTTTCAGGAGTGAAGGGAGGGGTTTCTTTGCTGTTACTTCTAAGGTGCCAAAGCAGATTCCACCAGGAAATTGGGCAAAGCCTAGAGCCCAGAAAAAGGTAAATGGGAAATGAAAAAACGTTAGAAAGAAAGAGTCAAGGTTAGAAAAACTTCCAACCTTAGCAAAGCATCTTTGTGGCCAAATATGGGGAAGGGCTGGATCTGCTGGGTCCACCCTGAGACACATGGCTCCCTAGTGATTATTGGTTCAGAGAGAATTACAAAGTAAGAAGGTGTCAGGGAGGCCCTGGAGGTGATTGCCCAAATTCTAAAGACCACAAACACCTGGTCCTTATTGAGTGCCCTGAAGAGCTGACCCCCTGTGATAGCAACTCTAGAGACTATAATGTTAACAGGACTCAGTCCCTGCTCTATGACTGAACTAATGTACACAGTTATGATTCAATAAAAAAAAAAGAAAAAAAAAAACAAATGAGATAACATGGAAACACCAGAAATATGGAAAAAAAAAAAAAAGAAAACCTGAAATACTTCCTCTAGATCTTTGTTATTAATGCATTTCCCCCCCATTATTCAGATTTCAGCTTAATTATCAACTACTACAGCAAGCCTTTCCTAAAAGTCTAACTTCCAGTACCTTCTCCTTCATTTCACACAGTCCTATTTCAAATCATCAAGACCTGGTATTTTCTTGTTTATTTATCGCTTATTGACTATGTCCCCCCTTCTCAAATGTAAGCCCCAGCAAGGATCTGGAGCAGGCTTCTTCTGTTCCCTGCCTGGCAAATAATAGATATTTAAGAACATTTATTTAATGAATAAATGAAGAAAAGGAAATTTCTCTGACTACAGCTTTCAGTGATTCCATGGACTAACAACATTCAACTTAGAGAGAATTCCAGAAAACAGAAGGCAGACGATGGTCTCAGCCTGGGAGCTTTCAGAGGAGTGTGTCTATGTGATTCTTTTCTTACAATGACTAATAGAACCAAGCTTAACAGATGCTTTTCTGACTGATTGATTAATTAAGGTTTAAGCACAGGGAGGCTCTGACCCAATGAAACATTCCTCTGTGAGCAGCTATTCCTCTCCTCACTACAGTCCTGTGTGGCAGATGGGTGTTGAGTTCCTGAAAACCTTAGAGTACAAATAACATGAATCCACAAAATAACATATACATGGGAATATACTCATCAGATTGAAAAAGCTACAATTTTATATTTAAACAAATAAATTTATAGCAATTCTCGATGAAGCATATCTCTTATAGGAAGTATGATTTTAGACATGCAAACACATAATAAAATCTAGAAACAGTTGTCAGTTCTGTTAAGTCTCTCTCTGATGGTCTGGCTGAACTGCTTGAGGAAACAGAATCCTTTGCAGTGTTAAGGTCAAAGGCCCTGAAGCTACAGGTGCTGGGGTTAAAACACAATTTGACCCCAGATCTTCCTAAGCTAAACAGGCCTGACTTTTTGCCCAAAAGAAACAGGATGAGGGAGTGTGGAGTGTGGAGTAGACCAGAGGGACCCAGAGAGAGACCTAGAAGTGATTGATTAATTCATTGGTTTAGTCAGTTATTTATTCTACCATCTTTATCCATCTCTTACAAAGTGCCAAACACATTGCTGGGCCTTGTAGGGCCTGACAAGATGAATTAACTAAGATGTCTGCCCCTACAGGCTGGTACCCTACCAGGGAAAAGGTTGCAGGTGTTGGAGTTGGTTTGGGGGACGACAACAGATTTGGACTGAGATATATTGGTTTGGAGCTGCTGGCAGGACACTGAGCTGGGGGCACCTGATAGTCAGTGTATCAACCATAAACAGATCTTTCCTCTGGGCTCTAGATTCACAAATCAACCTACTCAGCTGACATTGCCTTTTGGATACTTTAAATTAATTTAATCTACATCAGGACCCACCCACCCCTTGTGTTTCTCCTCCCTAGTTCCCCTTCTCCATAGGCAGCACCGCTGGTTGGTCACCCAAGCCCAGGAACCTGTCTGACCCCTCCCTTTCCCTCACTGTCCATTTCCCACTCACCCAACCTCAAGTCTTGCTGAGTTCATTTCCAATTGATCTCTTGAATCTCCATCTTCTTGCTTCTCTCTGCCTTAAATCCCAGTTTGGATTGCTATCACTTCCTAGCCAGTTTCCAGCCACAGCCCTTCCTCTCAAGAGTCTACCTGGCCCACTCTGGCCCCCTCTCCCACTCTCTTTCTGTCACACAGCAGCCAGAGTGTCCTTTCCCAATGGCAACATGATGAATCTAATACCCTGGTTACCAGGCTTCAGGGACTGTCAGAAAGATGACCAAATTTCTAATGTCACTTCCCAGGACCGTGAGGTTGGCTCTCTGGCCTGGCCTTCTGTCTGCTATTCTCTTCCTTTGCTCTGTCTCAACCATGTGGACCTTTCTCTGCTCCTCATACTTTCCTCGTTTTCTTCTGCAAGGCTTTTGCAGACACCATCTGTGTTAGGCAGAATAGTGGGCCTCAAAGATCCTCATATTTAATCCCCAGAATCTGTGATGATGTTGTATTGCACATCAAAGGGGAAGTCAGGTTGCAGATGCCATTAAGGTTGCTAATCAGCAGACCCCAACATACAGAGATCATCCTGTGTCCAGGTGTGTCCAGTGTAATGAGAAGGGCCCGAAAGGTGGAAGGGGAATATAGAAGAGAAGATTGGTGCTTTCCCTGAAAGACTCGATCTGCCACTGCTGCCTCTGAAGGTGGAAGGGAACCACCGTCAAGGAATGCAGGTGGCCTCTAGAAGCTGGAAAAGGCAAGGACAGATTCCTCCTGCAGCCTTCAGGAAGGTCTTGGTCCTGCCAACTCTCATCTGAACTGAAGAACTGTAAGATGATAAACATGTGACTTGCTACAGCAGGAATGGAAAACTAATACACACACAGTCACTTTGTCTGGAGGACAGTGCTCTCCCTTAGCTGTCTTGTCAGCTCCTCAGATCTTAGCCCGAGTGCTATTTCCTCAAGGAGGCCTCTTCAGAGCCTTTTATAATAAACATTCAGAGCTTTGCTTTCCTCTCTTTTTAAATAATTTGCTATCATCCCAACTGCGTGTTTGTTTATATGAGCAGCACAGCAGGCAGGTTAAAGGCACAGATGGACCCTGTAGCCTGATGCCTATGCTTGAGTCCTGTCACGACCACCTGCCGCTGGTGTTACCTCATTGATAAAACAGGGGCAATAATAGTACCTACCCCACAGGACCATTGTAAGATGTGAATGAATTAAAGTGTTTAAGACATTGTCTGCCATATAGTACAACAGCCTAAGTGTTGATTTCTCCTCTTTGAAGACAGAGATGGTGGCCACTTCCACTTGCCATTTTATTCAGCCCCTAAACAAGGTCAGGCATATAGTTGTAGGTGCTCACTTCTTGCATAGAGAATGAATGAATGAACAGATGAATGAATTCAGAACTGGGTCTGATGATACATGTCAGAAATGACTCTTTTCCCAATTTGATTACTCCAAAGGCAGAGTTTCTCAACCTCGGCACAAGTAACATCTTGGGCTGAGTAATTCTTCGATGGGGGCCATTGGTGTGGAGACTGTTATGGCTACTGAAGGATATTTAGCAGCACCCCTGCCCTCTACTTGCTAGATGCTAATAACACCCTCTTACATGCTCACCAATTGTGATAACTAAAAATGTTCCCAGACATCACCATATGTCCCATGGACGGCAAACCATCCACTGTGGAGAACAGCAGCTCCAAGGGTACAGTCATCACACCAAACAGCATCTAAGTGTGGGTGAGCATTGAGGGCAAGGCTGTCCTCTGCCTTGTCAGCTGGCAGGCCCTCAGGAGGTGGCTGCCAGATGGAGCCCAATGGTTTTATCTCCCTCAGCTCTGCTACTCGAGGCCTCTGAATGTAAGAGTGTGGTTTGGCCTTTCTTAAAGCCGCAACATAATCGTTTTCTGAAGGCAGGGAGGGTTTATCTCAAAGCAGATAGATAGTTCTTGAACTTTTCAGATGACAGATCTTCATGGTAATCTAAATGCCAGAAAGATTTGAATAAATAGAATATAATTTTGGATAAGCAGATGACCTTCACCTTTGGCTTCATTATCAGCTTGAAAATACAAGAAACCCAGTGGTTATTTTTTTTTCTCTAAGTTATTCTTTTTGAATGTTGTTTGTCCTCAGAAAAAGTCAGCTTGGGTACATTGTGGCTGATAAATATATTAATTTCCTGTATTGAGTACAGAAGTGGATGACTAAAGGCGGTGGTGAGAACCTCCTCTCCAGAGAGTTATCTCAACAGATGGGGGTGCCGTTTCTGTGGATGGGACTTTCTAGAGGGGGACGCAGAGGGGCAGTAACTCCCAGCATCCTTCAGAGAGGGGATTCTCTGCTTGTGCACGGCTGTGGGATTCCACGGGACAGAGCAATGGGCCACCCTCAGGGATTGAGAACCCACATTTCTTTCCACTCCTTACACTGTGACCTGTGGGCCTTTACTCGATGGAAAAGAAACCTGAAAATGGAGAATTGAAGAGCGAAGCAAGATAATCCTGACCTCTATTTCAAAAGGGGACCTCAGGAAAGAATGAATCAAGAGCAAAGTCAGAGGTGCCCCAGACAACCTCAAGAAAAACCAGTTTTACCACTTGCAAGGCAGCTGCAGGGGTGGAGGAGATAAGCTGACCCTCCCCAGGCAGCTTAGAAGCAAACAAGCCCAGGAAAAAGCCCAGATATAGGGCTGAGTCTATTTTTGAAGTAGAGGCAAGCCAAGTTAACACTGCAGGTCTTGTGCCCCATGAGAGGTCTAGTGACAGGTCAGTTTCTTCAGGGACCCATTCTCAGGGACTACACTCACTACAGTCCCTAGGAATGCGGTGGAAGTCAGCAGTACAGAAGCTAATCTCAGCCCAAGTCATACTTGTGTTCTACATGAGCTTGCATGTGACAAACCTCAGTTAGGGTTTGTTGATGCCATTTCTTTGTTTTTGCAAATCGGTGTAGTGTTGATGGGGTAGGGGGTAAGAGGTGGTGGTTTGTGCAAGCCATGGGAATGGTGCCCAAAAGAGAAAATGGAAGAGCTGTGTCCAGAGGGATGGGGATCCTGGCAGGAGGCTGAATGTGATCTTAGAAGGCAGGGCTAAAGTGGCAAAGGGCATTATAAAGGCCATGTTTTGAGCCTAGAAGATGGAATGTGGCCAGCTGATCAGCCTAGGTAAAATAGAATTGGAAATGCAACAGATTCACTTTACAGGTGGGGAAGGAGGCCCAGCAGGGAAATGGTTTGCTCAAGGCCAAATAGCAAAGCCATTAGCAAAAACCCATCTCTCTAGGAGTCAATTGCTTACTGTTAACTTCACCAAGTGCACTTTGTAGCTTCATCAACATTCAATCTGCTAAATGGTCTCTGAATCAACTGTTCAAGATAGATAGGGAGTCATTATAATAATAGTTTTAGGTTTTACTTTCATTGAATAGTAATTTATTAACAGGAGTTGCCAAGAAAGTATAAGACTCTTTGCAAGTAAATCATCAACACTATTTTCTTAGGTAGTGTTTTCGTTTCAGAAGAGAATCATTGTTAAAAAGAAATCATTATGAATTAATTGTATTTATTTTGTTATTAATAATAATATAAGGCTTGGTGCCCACAGCTCAACAGTTAGGGTGCCTGCCATACACACCAGGCTGGTGGGTTCGAACCTGGCCTGGGCTTGCTAAACAACAATGACAACTACAAAAAAAAAAATTATGTATATATATAAAATTTTATTAAGATCCTATACTTAGAAATTTTTTACTTATGGAAAGCGGGCTCAGATGCACCTGTGTGAAGAATTTTCAGTACACAATCTGCAGGGCCAGCCTTGGGGTGGCCTCCACCATACTCTTCTCTCTAGTTCTTACACCCTCCCTTCTTCCTTTCTTAGGAAAGTCAACAAGAATGATAACAATGTTTCCATTGTTCTCTCCCTTCCTCAGACCTCATATGGAATATATGATCTACCTCTTGGAATCACATTTTAAGAGAGATACATTCAGACATTTAAAAAAACTTCTAAATACGGATCAAAAATGTTTTCACATAGTAAATGAGAAAATCTCATGAATGTTATGTCAATCAGGTTGAGAAAAATATCTCAGATTGTATGTGAAACCCGGACACTGTACCCCATGATTGAATTATTGTACACAGCTATGATTCAATAAAAAAAAAAAATAAAAAATTCAGGAAGTAAAAACGAGTCTTGATTTAGGAGATCAGCAAATAGAGGGCTAAGAAGGGGTTAGCTGTAACAGAAGCAGATTGGGATAGGATTTAGTGACTGTTTAGATGTGGGAAACACAACAAACAGAGGACTAAAAAATACTGTCATTTTCTGCCTAGGTAAATCTGGGGTTTTAGTTCTGTTGTACTCAAGTGTTTGATTGCCCGAACTGCCCTACTGAATCGTTCACTCACTCAATACTCTGCTTCACAAGTGATTATTGAGTGTGTCATGTGTGTTAGTTAGTGCACTACTCACGAGTACAAAGAAAACAAGATGGGAGTCTTATCCACAAAGAGCTTTCAGTCTAGAAGAAACAAGGACTGAAGGCTGCGGGTTACACACCGTTAAAGGGCAAAATGAGGAAAGAAAAAATAGATCAAAAATTAGAGGTTCAAAAATCAGCCAAGATTTTTTCATTAACAGCACTTCTGCGATTTTGCTTCTGAGATCCTCATCCGTTCCTTTTGGGTCTATATTCCTCTAACTTTGGCACAGATAATTCCGGTACTGTTGAGTATGCTTCTTTATTTCCTTCTGTATAATTATTCTAATTTCCTTGCCAAGTACTGATGGCTTTTCACAAGTGCCTGTCCACATGTGGTTCCTGTGTTCCCTGTTGACCTCTGCAGCCAGTAAAACAGAGTTGTTTATTGTCTCTATAATAAGTTGTGCTCCTTGCAGTCTCCAAAGCTTAGCTCTCTGGTTCACCTGCCTGAGATATTCTCTTCTCTTCTCTCTTCTCCTCCAGTTCCAAATAGGCAAAGCACAACTCAAGTCATATTTCCTTGTCAAGGTCATCACATTGCAAGATTGTTCCCCTTTCTGAATTTCCACAACACTTTGTGACTAGATCTATTCATTGAAAATTTATATAGTGCTAATCTATCTATAAGTATATTTTATCTTCTCACCTAAATGCTTTTACAGGATAAGAACCAAAAATTACATTATAAAACCTCATATCTAGCGCTATGAATTATACCCATTAGTCACTTTACCAGTATTGTGTAGTGCTGATAATTTTGTTGATACTGATTTTTCTTTTTAGAATTTCAAATACTGCTTGTTTATTTTATATAATTGAAGTTAATCCATTGTTTAAAATCTTGTATATAATTTACGTCTTAATTATTTATCATTTTAAAGATTTTACCTGATTATTGGGAATAGATTTTTTTCTTTTTTTTAACTTTTTGTCCTTTTGCAGGAATTGAAAATGATGATATTTTTACCTATATTATAAATAATCTGGTCCTATAAATCGTAGATATTATAGAAATTAAAATATCTGGATCTATTTTTGGCAAATCCAAACTCTTTTTATGGAGATCATAAGATTTCAAATAAAATGTCTAATAAATATTAAGTTAGTTATAGATTTTATTTAGACTAGACTCAAGGAAAAAAAGTATAAATCAGATCGGTCTCTTATAGTTGAATTCTTTACCTGAATTGAGGGTATATATGTGCTACTTAAACATATTACACTTTCCTAGAGCTTACATAGAATTTACTTAGTCCTAATGTATGTTAAGGAGAATAAAGTAGATTAGTAGAGAAACTACTGACAATCTGTAGAGAAGGCCAAAGGTCTAGCTGTGGAGTGTTATTTAAGCCTCCCCTGGGAAACAAAAGTAATTGACCCTGATAAAGTTCATGTTGACCAAAATGTTGGTTTATTTTGTGTGTGTCATCTTAAAAATAAAAAACAAGACGTATTGCTTCTCACATTCCTATTATTTATTTGCCACATAGGGACAAAGAGCTACAAAACGACCCAGAATACAACTTTATTTGACTTTATTTTTATTTATTTTTTTTTCACCAGTCCCAAGTTGGCTATAAAATTCTGGTGAAACAAAATGTCAGGGTGTGGTCCTTTTGCTGTTAAACATTTTTTCATTAATTTCTAAGTAAGCCAGTGGAAGGGAGAGAACACAGCTCTAGCATGATAGTAGGGAAAGTTGCACACACTTTCCCACTTGGTCTATCGGTCTCATTGTGGCCTGACAGTGAGTTCTCGAAAAGGTGGCCAGGGGCCTTAAGGATCCCTGGACTTTTCCCCTGTGCTAAATGTTTACAATACGACTATGTTCCTGACACTACTTCAGACAGGGAGTGAACATTCCCTTAGAATAGTTAATACAATCCAGACGTCACTATGATGATTCTCACCCAGAGGAAAGGCAGTCCTCCCATTCACTCTGGCTGGGTGATTTCGCAATTGTAAGCACATGGGGGAGGTGGATTACAAAGCCTTTTTTTATGCCAAATATACTTGAACCAATTCTTTTACTATCTGTCTGGTGATTTGAATCTCTTGTGCATAAACTGAAGCTCAAAATGTTATCCTTTCCCCCAAAAGAGTACTAAGAAAGTTTGATATCATGTAGAGTGAACAGAGTATATTAAGGATTTTTAAAGGATAAGTCTTATACAAAGTAATGAATTTTGAAAGTTTCAAAGTAAATTTCAGTCTTCCAAAGGATATTCTGCATTTTCAGTTTGGATGCATTTCATTCCTTTAATCGAACAACCAGGGTATGGTGCCGGAGGACTTACTCCCAAGAAGAAGTCCCCTCAGCCTTTTTTCTGGCTATGAAAAAACAAGTCCATTGCACGAGCCCATTATGCTTCTGTGACCAGAAGAGTGGTACCAGCCTTATGGTTACTTGTACCTACACATTAACCTGAAATTAACTTAATTAAAACTAAAAAAAAAAAAAAATGAAAAGAAAAAAAGAACCAGCCTTATTTCTTCTGTTAGGTGGTGCTGTTCCTTCCTGTTTCCTTCCTCTCATTCTTCCTGTTTCTTTTTTCAGGGTCCATTGTTCATATGCTTGTATCTCTCTCACAGGTAGACATTATTTTTCTCCACTCCCAACCCTGAACATCCAAAAAGTCTTCAGTTCCAAACTCCACCCTCTGTATGCTCTGGCTGTGAATTATTCAATAATCCAGTTAAAGTTAATTTGTTAATGGTACCTACAAATCTATTTCATCAACAATTCCCAAATATCAATAGCAGCTTAACAAGAATGAGTCATGGCTATGCTCTGTGGAGTAATATCCACTAACATCAGAAAATCGAGTTGGCATTTCTATATTCTTCCACCAATAAACCTGGCCCAAGGCTCGTGCCTTTTCTTTTTTTTTTGGCCTTGATTAGGTGTACAAGAGCTAAGGATAAAAAGAGATAATCTGTCTCTCTAAGCTTTCCTATGTAAGTCAAATCATTTTTATTTAAAGTGAGATAATGCTATGTTGTCCAAGCTGATCTCAAACTCCCCAGGCTCAAAGGATCCTCCCTTTTCAGCCTCTTAAATAACTTTATAGGTGTGGGCCATCATGCCCAGGTACTTATACAAATCTAATCTGACATATCATATTAATTATTTTTTACTGGTCAGTTATTATAGTGAGATTAACTTCTTACTTCTGACTCTATGTTAAGCTAAGAGATTAAAGCTAAAGGAAAAACAGACCTTTCTTGTGAAATGATCACAGTATAGAAACCCTAGTAGCAGATAAATAGTTAATGCAATACAGTAAGTGCTCTAGTAGAAGTCACATATGGCACAAAGCACATGGCTTAGATGAAGAACAAAAGACAAAGGCTAGGGGTGTCCTTAAAGAGAAACTAAGTAACTGAGAATTAGTCTTTTCAGCAAATAGAAGAAAGGGAAGTATTTTTCTAAGCTGATAAAATAGTGTATGTATAAAGGCACAGAATGCTTAACAATCACAGTAAGCCAACTTTATGACTGAAGGATAGGATTTGAGTAGAAAAGCAGTAAGAATTAAGCCAAAGTTAATATTTTACAAAGGCCAATGAGTCTTCACCTTCCTAACTAAATGTGCTCTGTGATTATAGTTCAGGTAATAGTCAAAGTTACTGATATTCGAGACTATAACAATTAAATGAGGCAAGTAATAGAAAGAATATGAATCAACTCAGTTGTTCTCAGACATCCCAATATTGTCACCACATTTTATAGATGAGGACACTGAAGCACAGAGAGGTGAGGAACTCATCCAAAGTAAATGATAAAGTTTTGATTTTTCTATGACAAAAAGAAAGTGTCCCCACATGTAACACATGTCCCCTCATAATTTTCAAACCAATAATTCATTTCTGGACTTTTTTACACATTAAAGAAAAAAATTTCAAGTGTGACTTAGAGTTCTTTGTCTACCCTTCTGAAATTGACTTATTCTGTTTGAAGTAGGAAAAAATGACACTATTGCCTTCTCTTTCCAACCAGATCCTTTAAAGTGGCATATGTTTGCAAATGTCTTGATTTTCAAGGAGGGATCAAAGAGAAAACCTCAGTTATCCAGTATACAAAGAGCAGTTAGCTAAGAAAAAAAAAAAAAAAAAAAAAAGAGAGAGAGAATGAAAATGATTTCCCAAAGCACTGTTTAGTTGGCCAATCTCCGGCTCAGAATGAAGTGCCCATTTTCCAGAAGAACAGGGATTACTCACACCCAATTACTTACACCTTATAGGTAATCCGTTCCTTTTTTCAGACATGAAATGAATCACTGAATGAAATCTTTGTAAGTTAGGGGCATAAACAATCTAACCTCATGGCTGTTTGTGATTATAGCTGGCAAAATGAAAGATTGTTCAGTAGATATTAATAGTTAAAGCGACGGGGCTGGGTGGGGGGCAGGAGCAAGTTAATCTCATTTAGGACTTCCAGAATGAGGAAACCATCTCATGAGGAAGTCCTTGGATCTCAATGGGGATGCCAAGTTCTCTGTTATATTTGACCTTCAAAGCACCATTTTCATCTAGAACAGGTGTTGATGAATAAAGGTGAAAAATCTGACACTGCCTGGTATTTCTCTGCTTGAGAGGAAATGAGATTTCCCTTGGTTTAGTTTTCTCTCTGATTCAGTTACCTTTTCTACACCTGGTGGCTAGTAATACTGAGAATATTTAATAGAGAATAAGGGGCATCTCCTTTCTAAAAGTAGAACCTGCTGAATATTAGAAGAAGGGCATTTATGGCAGCACTCCAAAGTAGGAATTTTAAATAGTAGGATTCTAAAATTTAAACTTGAAGGATTCTCTTTGCTTTTCCATTGACCTTAATGCTTCCTGGATTGAAAAGATCACAGTGAGTATCCTATACAGTTGACAAGTGGGTTTCTAGAGCAGGGATCAGCAAATAGCAGCTTTGGGCTACATAAGATCTTCCTCATGCTGTTGTAAGGCCTGACCCCTTTAAGAATAGATTTTTACCTTTCGTTAGCTATTGAAAAATAATCAAAAGAAGAAAAATATTTTAATTTGCATGGTTGGGCATGGTGGCTCATATCTGTAATCCCAACACTCTGGAAGGCCAATGTGGATGGATGTCTTGAGTCTAAGACTGCCATAAGACCTAAATTTATACTATTGCAATTATGTTTCTTTTTCTCCTTTCAGTGAAAGAACCACAAAAATTATACCAAGAATGCAAGATATATGTGCATATACACACACATATTCTTTTTTATTGTTGGGATTCATTGAGGGTACAAAGATATAGGTAACACTAATTGCATTTGTTAGGCAAAGTCCCTCTTACAAATGTGTTCCTCCCCTGAGAAGGGTCAAGAGCCACTCCCCCACCTCCTCCCTTCCTCCGTCTCTCCGCTCCCCCATTTCCCGACCTGCCACCATATGTTAGGTTATCAATTGTCCTCATACAAAAAATTAAGTACATTGGATTCTTGCTTCTCCATTCTTGTGATGCTTTACTAAGAAGAATGTGTTCCGCCTCTCATCTAGGTTAGTATAAAAGATGTATAGTCACCATCCTTTTTAGTGGCTGAATAGTATCCCATGGTATACATATACCACAGTTTGTTAATCCATTCCTGGGTTGGTGGGCATTTAGGTTGTTTCCACATTTTGGTGATTGTAAATTGAGCTGTGATAAACAGTCTAGTGCAAGTGTCCTTAAGATAAAATGATTTTTTTTCTTCTAGGTAGATGCCCAGTAATGGGATTGCAGAATCAAATGGGAGACCTTTTGAGTTCTTTGAGGATTCTCCATACTTTGTTCCAAAAAGATTGTATTAGTTTGCAGTCCCACCAGCAAGGTAAAAGTGTTCCCTCTCCCACCTTCATGCTAGCATCGGCGGCTTTGAGACTTTGTGATATGGACCATTGTCACTGGGATGAGATCATATCTCAGGGTGGTTTTGATTTGGATTTCTCTGATAATTAGGGATGATGAGCATTTTTTCATATGTTTGTGATCTATTCATCTGTCTTCTTTAGAGAAGGTGTTATTCATCTCTCTTGCTCCTTGATATAAGGGATTGTTGGCTCTTTTTGTGTTGCTTAATTTGAGTTCTCTGTAGATTTTAGTTATCAATCTTTTGTATGATTCATAATATGCAAATATCTTATCCCACTCTAATGACTGATTGACTGGTTGTTGTCTCCTTAGCTGTACAGAAGCTATTCAGTTTAATTAAGTGCTGTTTGTTTATTTTTGCTGATGTTGCAATTGCCATTGAAGTCTTCTGGATAGAGTCTTTTCTCAGGCTGATACCTTCAAGTGTTTTCTCCCCACTTTCTTCAAGGATTTGAAAATGTTTCATGCCTTACATTTAAATCTTTTATCCATCTTAAATAGATTTTAGAGAGTGACAAAGGGTGCCAGTCCAGTTTCAGTCTTTTACATATGGTTATCCAGTTCTCCCAGCACCATTTACTGAATAGGGATTCTTTCCCCCGTGTATGTTCTTGTTTGGTTTATGTTAGCTTCATCTCATGGTTTCTATCTGTTCCACATGTCTATGTCTCTATTTTTGTGCCAATACCATGCTGTTTTGATCACTATGGCCTCATAGTACAGCCTGAAGTCTGGTAGGCTGAGAATTCCCTTAGCTATACGGGTTTTTTCTGCTTCCCTATAAAATGAATTTTTTTCTTTTCCAACTCTTGAAAGTATGATGTTGGGATTTTAATGAGGATTGCATTGAATTTATATATTGCTCTGGGAAGTATAGACATTTTAACAATTTGATTCTTCCCAGCCATGAACATGGTATGTTCTTCTATTTGTTAATATAGTCTGCTATTTCTTTTCTTAGGGTTTCATAATTTTCTATATAGAAGTCCTTTACTTCTTTTGTTAGATATATTCCTAGGTATTTCATTTTCTTTGAAGCTACTATGAAGGGAATTGAGTCCTTTATTAGCTTCTCATCTTGGCTATTATTGGCTACTGATTTTTGGACATTTATTTTATATCCTGAGACCTTCCTGCATTTTTTGAAAACTTCCAGGAGTCTTGTGGTTGAGTCTTTGGGGTTCTCTAAGTCTAAGATCATATCATCAGCAAAGAGTAAGAGTTTTACCTCCTCTGCTCCCATTTTGATGCCCTTTATTTCTTTCTCTTGCCTGATTGTATTGGCTAGAACTTTCAGCACTATGTTGAATAGTAGTGGTTATAGTCTGATTTCAGTTCTAAGTGGCAAAGCTTTTCAGTTGTCTGATTTCAGTTCTAAGTGGCAAAGCTTTCAGTTTTACTCTATTGAATATGTTTGTCACAGATGGCTTCTATCAGTTTAAAAATATGTGCCACCTATGCATATATTATTCTGTGTTCTAATTAGAAAAGGATGCTGAATTTTATTGAATGCTTTCTCTGCATCTATTGAGAGGATCATATGGTCTTTGTTTTTGCTTCTGTTGACATAGTGAATTACATTTATCGACTTGCTTATGTTAAGCCAGCCTTTCACCCCTGGGATTAAACCTACTTGACCCTGATGTATGACGTTTTTAAATGAGAAGCTGTAATCTATTGGCTAGTATTTTACTAAGAATTATTGCATGTATATTCATTAGTGAGATTGGTCTGAAGTTGTCCTTTTGAGTTGAGTGTTTTCCTGGTTTTGGTATCAGTGTGATGTTTGCTTCATAGAACATTTTGGGGAAGATTCTTTCCTTCTCAATTTTTGGAATAGTTTCTGCAGGATAGGCATAAGCTCTTCATTGAAGGTTTGATAGAATTCTGGTGTGAAGCCATCTGGACCAGGGCATTTTTTTGTTGGGAGATTTTTTTATAGTTTGTTTGATCTCAGTGTTTGAAATTGGTCTGCTCAGGAAATCTATTTCTTCGTGGTTAAGTCTAGGGAGAGGGTGTGATTTCAACTATTGATCCATTTCCTCCACATTGTCAAATTTCTAGGCATAGAGTTTCTTGTAGTATTCAGAGATGACCTCTTGTATCTCCATGTCATCTGTTGTTATTTCCCCTTTATCATTTCTGATTGAAGTTATTAGAGATTTTACTTTTATGTTTCTAGTTAGTCTGGCAAAAGGTTTATCTATTTTATTTATTTATTTTCAAAGAACCAACTTTATGTTTTATTAATTTTCTGAATGATTCTTTTGTTTTCAATTTTGTTAATCTCTTATTTAATTCTGGTTATTTCTTTTCTTCTGCTGGGTTTAGAATTAGATTGTTCTTTTTCCAATTTCCTAAGATTGTTTGTGAGATTATTTTTTTTCTAGAGACAGAGTCTCAATTTGTTTGGTAGAGTGCTGTGGCATCACAGCCCACAGCAACCTTCAGCTCTTGGGCTTAGGTGATTCTCTTGCCTCAGCCTCCCAAGTAGCTGGGACAACAGGCACCCACCACAATGCCTGGCTATTTTTTGTTGTTGTTGCAGTTTGGCTGGGGCTAAGTTCAAACCCGCCACCTACTCACTGAGCCACAGGCACTGCCCAGTTTGTGAGATTGTTGATGCACTCTCTTTTAGTTTTTCAAATGTAGGCATCTAATGCAATAAATTTTCATCTCAGGACTGCTTTAGCTATATTTCACAGCATTTCAGTAGCTTGTGTCTTCACTGTTGTTATGCTCAAGGTATTTAACAATGTCCTCTTTTATCTCTTCCTGAACCAAATTATCATTTAGCATAATGTTGTTTAATTTCCATGCCTTTGTTTGGGGATGAATGTTTTTGTTGTGGTTGAGTTCCTCCATTATAGCCTTGTGGTCCAAGAAGAGACAAGGCATGATTTCTATTCCTTTAATTTTGCTGAAGTTTGATTTGTATCCTAGGATGTGATTGATTTTGGAGTATGTGTCATGGGCTGATAAAAAAATGTATATTCTTTTGTTTTGGGATGGTATGTTCTGTAAATGTCTATTAATACCATTTCTTATAGGGTTGCATTTAAGTCCTTTGCATCTTTGTTTAGCTTCTGATTAGTGGATCTGTCCAGTTCTGTCAGAGGGATGTTGAAGTCCCTGGATATTATGGTGTTACAAGCTAACATATTGCCCAGACCCCTCAACGTTTGTTTCATAAATCTGGGAGCATTTAAGTTAGGTGCATAAACATTTAAGATTAAAATGTCTTCTTGATGTGTGGTTCCTTTTACCAGTATGAAGTGCCAATCTTTATCTTTCTTAACTTTAGTTGCTTTGAATCCACTTGTCTCTGAGAATAAGATTGCAACCCCTTCTTTCTTCTGATTTCTGTTTCCTTGACATACTGTTTTCCATCCCTTGACCCTGAGTCTTGATTTTTCTTTCAAGGTTAGATTTGTCTCTTGTAGACAGAATATGGATGGTTTGTGTTTTTTATCCAATCAGCCAGCCTATGCCTCTTCAGTGGAGAATTCAATCCATTGACATTTATTGAGGTAACTGATACATGTGGTAAAATTTTATTCATCTTGTTATGAGAAAAAATGTTTTGCAGTTTTATCCTTTGTACCATTGTAGAAACTAAGTTTTGGCTTTTAGCTACTTGGTGTTTGCTTTGGTGGTGATCCATTGTGGTGTTCAGTGTTGAGAGTAGGTACAAGTATTTCCTGTAGAGCTGGTCTTATTGTAGCAAATTTCTTCAGTGCTTGTATACCTGAAAAAGTTTTGTTTTTTCCATCAATTTTGAAGTTTAGTTTAGCAGGACACAGAGTTCGAGGCTGAAAATTGTTAAAGAGTATTGAACGTGGATGACAATGCTTTTCTGGCTTAGAAAGTTTCAGTTGAGAAGTCTACTGTTATCCTAATGGCTCTGCTCTTATAGGTCAGTTGGCACTTACTCCTAGCTGCTTGCAGAATTTTCTCCTTTGTCTTGAGTTTGGACAGCTTCATTACAATGTATCTTAGAGATTCTTTGTTAGAGTTGAGATGACCCAGATTCAATGTCCTGAAAAGAGTGTGTCAGGATCTTTAGTAAAACATTGGAAGTTTTCATTTATAATCATCTCCAGTAGGGCTTCCATACCTTTGGGGCCATCTTCTTTTCCTTCAGGGATTCCTATTATTAGTAAATTTGAGCACTTCATGGAGTTTCATAGTTCTCTAAGTGTCTGTTCTGCCTTCTCTTTTTTCCTCCCTCTGTAACTGCCTGGGTTAGCTAGAAAACTTTATCCTCTAGCTCTGATATTCTTTCTTTGCCATGGTCTAATCTATTTTTGATACTTTCTACTTTCTTTACAATCCTTGATTGTCTTTTTCATTTTCTTAAACTCCACCATATCCTTTCAGTATTCTACATATCTCTCATCTGACTTTTGGTTCTGTCTTTCCATTTTCTCATTCATTCCCTTTATTGCCTTAATCATCCATATTTTAAATTCCCTATCTGTCAAATCCATTAATTCTTTATAAGAAGTGTCATCTGTAGAAACTGCTTTGTGGTCCCTTGAAGAAGTTGCCCTGTTTGGGTTCTTCATGGTGCCTGAACTTTTTCTTTTGGGTGCTTCCTCTTATTTTCTTTTCTCTTTCTTTTCTCATGGTGCTTTCTTTTTGTTCACTTCCTTGTGCTCCTTTTTCCTTCTCACTTCCTCCTTTGCTTCAAGTTACCTTGTTTCAGAGTTTAGGTGATGAGGAGGCCTCTTGATATGGGGCCAGAAGGTGGAGAATGGTTAGAGTGAGCAATGACAAAAAAGAAGAAAGGAAAAAGAAAGCAAAAAGGAAAAAAAAAAAGGAAGGAAAGAGTAAGAGAAAAGAAAGAAAAATAAAAAGGGGGAGAAGGAGGAATAACAGAAAAAATTGAAGAAGAGGAAAGAAGGAGAATAGGAAGAGAGAGGATAAGAGTGATAATAGAAATGGTATTGTTCAGCATGATGCTAAGGCCACAGCTATAGCTCATGGGTTTTGAGGAGCTGGGCTTGGTGGGTTCTTCTAAATCAGGCACTCTTTACCAGTCTGAACACAGCCAGACTCTTCCTCTGCCAAAAATAGGAAGAGAAGAAAAAGAGCAAAAACAAAAAAACGAGAAGGAAAATTTGAGTAAGGATGAAAGAAGAAAATAGAGAAAAGTCCTGCAGCTAATACTTTCTTCCTGGAGCCAGAGTGAAAATTCTCCTGGCCTCCTTGAGCCCAACTACTGCTGTCATCTACTTGCCAGACCACAGCTGTGTCAATCCAGTCCTCAGCAAAGAAAGGGGGGAAGAAGGGGAAAAAAGGGAAAAAAAAGAAATAATACTAAAATAGGAATAGATGAAGGAAATTAAACATACCATTGAGTTAAATAAAGTAGAGGGAGGGTAGAGGAATAAAGGAAGAAGAAAGACAGAAGAAAGAAAATAGGGGTGGGATATCTTAGTTGATGCAGAAGCACATTATGTGGAGAGATGAGAAAAGTAGAAGAATCTCTATCAACCAAGAGAATGCAGAGGAGTGAAATAGGGCTAGAGAATAAATGAAGCTAAAATTCTATAACCAAAAAATACAGGATCCCTTGCTCTTGTTGAATTAAAAAATGGAAGTTAGGAAAAGAACCAACCAAACAACTTAGCAAAAAACAAAACACATGGAAACAAAATTTAAAAATCTCAAATAGCCTGATTTAAGCAAACTCAGCAACCAATAGAACAAATCATACATATATGTATATGATGTAGGGATCCAGTGTTAGTAGGAATATATTTATGTTGCAATATACAGCCCAGACACCAGCTGGCACTGTGAATTTAGGGGGATGGACAACACAGCTGTTAACCTCTCTTGGTTCCCAGGCTTAGACCTGTTTCCCAGCTCAGTTGTTCCTCGTGATCTCCTGATTACTTGCACAGGGCTCAGACCCGATTTGGGATCCCATAGCTCTCCAAAATTCTTCGGAGGCAGGTCTCACAGTGTCCCTTGACAACAGTTCCCATGGATTGCAGGAGTCCCTGGACCTGTTATGAGTGGAGGTCTGCTCCCAGCAGGCATAACTCAGGCTGCTGTGCCTTATGCCCCCACCCAGAAGCCTGCCCTCACGACCTTTTGGCAACCTTTATGACAATGCTCAACCCCTGTCCATGGGATCCTTCCCAGTATGGATGTTTCACCTGCCGCTGAACCTCATGAGAACCTCTCCAGACTGCACTCCAATGTGGCCACCAGACACTACTTGGAAGTGCACACTTCTCCAATCTTTCCACTCACTGCTTAGCTTCCCTCACGAACCGAAACTGCAAAAGGCTTTTTCTGGGACCTCTGTGGGTGGGGTTGGCTGCCACCACAGGGGCCAGGTCAGGCTTGCAGAAACTTGCCTAGCTTGTTAGATCTCCACAGGTCAGTTTGCACATTGAATCCAGTAGTTTGCCACCTTCCTGCACACCTGGAGCCACAACTCCACACAACTTCTCCACGTCAGGTTTGATTCAGCCCTTTTCCTCTCCCAGTTGCTCCAGGAGAGCTCCGCTAACCGTCTTTCCCTTAGGCCATGATGCTCCACCCCCCAAACACATATTATATGTATGTGAAATATGTGTGTTCACATATTATATGTATGTGAAATACACAATGGGCTCTAATCAATCAGTATGGATTTTAATCAATAACTTCTTCAGGTTAAACTATTTTTAAGAATTCCATAAAATTATTATAATACTATTATCAAACTTAATTGAAATAGAAAAGTTGGTTACCATGGATAAACATTTTCCTGTCGTTTTGCAATTGTGTCTTTACTTACAGTACCCTTCCACTGGTCTATGAAGCTCTTGAAAGCAAAAGACATGCCTATCTTGCTAACAATTGTTAATCCTGCAAGGTTTAAGATGGTTTATTTTGGCTTGGCACCTGTGGCTCAGCGGGCTGGGGCGCCAGCCACGTGCACCTGAGCTGGCGGGTTCAAATCCAGCCTGGGCCGCCAAACAACAATGACGGCTGCAACCAAAAGATGGCCGGGCGTTGTGGCCGGTGCCTGAGGTCCCAGCTGCTTGGGAGGCGGAGGCGGGAGACTCGCTTGAGCCTAGGAATTGGAGGTTGCTGTGAGCTGTGATGCCACGGCACTCTATCCAGGGTGAAGGCTTGAGGCTCTGTCTCAAAAAAAAAAAAAAAAAAAAGATCGTTTATTTTTCTGGGACATAAATATACATACACTGAATGGAGAGAATGATAATTCAGATGATAGGACAATCTTAAGTTTTAGCTATAGATCCACATATTTCCAAGCAAATCCGAATTATTCCTCATGTGTTTCCATAATGAGAAGAAATATTTTATCAAAAATACAATGTGAGACGCAGGGATGTAGAATTGGGGAAGAATATGGATTTGATCTTATAGAAAATCTTTTAAGTATGAAACAATAATACACAGAAGCTGGCAGGTGCTTTTTCATTTTACATAAAATAGAAATACATGAGACTTCTCCTTTTAGGTAATTTGATTTATTGTGTTTTATTTTTCAAGGTAACTATATGTATTTCTTCTTGCTGTTGTAGAAAATTACCACAAAGTTGGTGACTTAAAACAGCTAATTTATAGCTTTCATATGTAGGCTATCACCCAACTATAGCACAAGAACATGGGGAAATGGGAAAGGGAGGAGAGGAGGGGGGGAGGTCGGGACGGAGGGAGGGTAATTGGTGGGGCCACACCCATGGTGCATCTTAGAAGGGTATAGGTGAAACTTACTAAATGCAGAATACAAATGTCTTCATACAATAACTAAGAAAAAGCCATGAAGGCTATGTTAAACAGTGTGATGAAAATATTTCAGATTGTATATGAAATCAGCACATTGTACGCCTTGATTGCACTAATGTACACAGCTATGATTTAATAATAAAAAAATGGAAAGTAAAAAGAAAATAAATAAATAAAACATCAGAATGAATGGCAGAGATCTGAAATCAGGGTTACAGCACGGCAGCGCTCTCTCTGGAGGCTCCAGGGGGGAGTCCATTCCTGCTCCTTTCAGCTTCTGGTGACTGTCAGGATTCCTTGGTATGTCACTGCATATCTCTCTTCTCCTTCTTTACATCATCTACTCCTTTGTATGTCTTTCTCTAATCTTCTCTTTCTTATAAAGACACTTGTGAAAACATGGCTATTATATCCAGAAAATCCAGGAAAAGCTCATCCTTTTAACATCCTTAACTTAATCACATTTTTTTTTTTTTTTTTGCCGCAGGATGTAACATTTACTCTTTTGGTATATAAGATAATACTTACAAGGTAATCCTCACAGATTCTGAAGATTAGAAAGTGAATATATCTTTGGGGGCACCATTAGCCCCCTGCCTACTAGAGTAAGGATGACATCATATTGAAATACACTATGAAATTTTTTTTTTAATTTCGAAAAGAAAAATTGAAGTGAGGACCAACTATTCTTCACCCTAGTGTTAATGAAGATTATTTTAATATGAGATAACTGATAATTACTTTCTTGAGCTACTAACTCTGCATTACAGTAAAGAAATCTGTAAAGTACATGTGAACAAATAACCACTTCTAAGGGGTTATTTAGAGCCATGTTTCAAAAAGTTAAGAAAGAAAACTAAATGTATTATCAAAGCAATTTCTGTTATTAATTTTTCAATAGATTCATTTTCTTTTACCCACAAGAAAAGGCTAATAAAGACCTTTCACTTGATTAAAAACAGACTCTAATAAAAATGGGTTAGGATCACAATGATAACCTATATTCAAGAACTTGAACAAAAAGTGCCCTTCAAGGGAAAGGCTCACACATGTTCACATTTGATACTGGGAAATAACTATATGATGTTGGGGAGTGATTACTACCAGCTGTAAGCATGTACACCATTCAATAATATCTCTTCCGTATAACCACTTGGAAAATTTCTTTCATGCTCTCTCTCTTTCTCCCAAGAGTTCCATAAAACATGGTCAAATCTTTCTCCTCTTACTGAATACTGACCTTTTAAAATCCTAACATATGAAAAAAGAGAGACTTTGAATTCTGAAAGAACAGAAAGAGGGAACACAGAGTTTACTTGTGTCTTCGCAAGAATAAGATTGGCAAGATCTTTCTTTATATTTCATAATGAAACATTTTATATTTCCAGTGGCATTGGTAGGCTTTTAACCCTAATGGAAATCACCATTGAAATATAATCTAAACTGTTTTGAATAAAAGGTATTGAATTCTCAATAAAGCATCATTTGTCCATAAAATCTCACCATTGGAAATAATCTGAAATGCCATCCTGGCCATCCTCCTAAATTTCAGATATGGAAATGTCCGTATCACTTCTTCACCATTAATTCCCTTCCAAAATGCCTGGTGTATCCCTAGACCTGTCTCACCTTAGGAAAATTAGGATTCCATGGACGAATTCTGGGGGGGCAGGAAAGAGGAGTAGTGGGAGGAGACTGGTGAAATTTAGAACACCTCTTGATCTACAGGAACACATCTTTGTGTTAAGTTTTGAATACTTAGTATCCCAGTAAGATTGTTTTTCTAATAAAACATCCCAAGTTTAAACAAAAAGAAGAAGGAGGAGGAGGAGGAGGAGGAGGAGAGAAATGAATTTCCATGGCTCAATATTTTTAACAAACAAGAGAAGGAAAGATATGCTAATGGTGTGGATATCAGTGTGTTCTTGTTATTGCTTTTACCTAATGCAATGAAATAAAAATTAGTGACAAGAATAGAATTTTGGCAAAAGCACTTATTGTGTTACAAAATGAAAGGATCAGAGGCAAGTAACTAGGAAACATTTAACTCTAGAAAGGAGGCTAAGCTTCAATTAGTTAATGAAGTAGAAGATGAAATCTCTGCCTAGACATCACTTCCTCTTAGACTGACATACTTGTGCACTTAAGGTCTTCTTCACCACATCTGTCCTAGCACTCAACACACTGCAACTTTATCAGTGGGCTTCTGTCCCTCCCCCTACATACACCTCAATAAAAACTTTGTGAGGGGTGGCACCTGTGGCTCAGTGAGTGGGGTGCCGGCCCCATATACTGAAGGTGGCGGGTTCAAACCCAGCCCCAGCTAAACTGCAAGGAAAATAAATAAATAAATAAAACTAAAAAACTTTGTGAGAATGGCTTGCATCAGCTTATATCATTAAACCCATAGAACATAGTATAGTATATGATTTATCTTATGTAATAAACATTTGTTTGAAGAAAGAATGGAAAAAAAGATGTCATATAAAAAGAGGGAATTAGGTTCACACACTCAAAAACTCAGGGCTCTGTTGGTTGAAGGTATCTCAGTACACATATAAATGAATCCCTGGTTCATAATGGTCCATCCAGCCTTTGTCAACCCATCATTATCCTAACAATGAGAAGTATTGTGTATTGATTGAGCAATTGTTCTGGACCAAGTGTATTACCATACATAACTTCTGTAGCAGCATTACCTCTAGAACTGGTAAGTGTAACTGTCTTCATTTTAGGAAATGGGAGAATTATATCCATATTCCTGCCCTTACATGACCTTTCCCATTTTAAGCCCAATTGTGTACAGCTCTCAAGCTGTTGTTCTTTCCACTACACCAGAAACCTGTGTTTCCTAAATGCTCCTATGCCCTTAGCAATGAAAAGGTTGACAAAAGCTCCTTTAATCTTACTTGACATGAAATTCATACCATATCTTGAGGATAATATTACTGATCAATAGGTTGCAGCACAAATCATTAGACCAAAGACAGGAGGATTACCCAGGATACGGAAGGAGAGATGTCTGCAGGAACTGTGAGTAGCAGTGCTGCAAGCCAGTTTCTTGATGAGGCTTAAAACTTGAAAAGACGACATTCCCAGGGAAGGATGTGCTGCACCTTAGGCGTTGACTTCCATCCAGCAAAGCCAAGAATCCAATGCCCAAACGTGCAGAGGCAGCCAGAGTTCTTCCTAACCCCAAATCACCCAGAGGACTAGAATAAAGGGCCTATTAGTGATGACCAGCGTGCCCCAAGAATGAAAGGGCCTTCTGGGGTATTCTGCTATGTATCAGATCAGATGAGGCTTTGCACAACTCTTGAGGAAGAAATGGGAGAAATCCCCAGTAGTGACAGAGAGTGAATTGATGAACAGACCAGCAAGATAAAGGCTCAGAATAAAATTTAATTTGATAAATCTTTTTAAAACATAATGTATTGTTTCTCATATTCCTGTGACTGCTAGGAAAAAGTCATACCTGGTATAAAGTGATGAGGCTATTTATCATTTTAATAATACTACTGCTTAGCCTTCATTTTCTCATTTTGTAAAGAAAGAAAGAATAGGCACTACTTAGTCTCTTCTTAGAGGGGGAAAAACACATACAGTAAACATTTTCATTTTCCATTGTTTTGTCCGGTGGCTCTCAAATCTAACAATCACTATGATACAAAGTAAATATTTGTCTATTGTGATGTACTGTCCTTAGATATTCTAATTCATTAGCTTTTTATCAACCCCCAAAATTATGGTTAAAAAAAAAAGTACACTGAAATATATGTATTATGAAACATAGCTAAAAAATAGGGCTGTCCAAATTCTGATTCCCTTATTGGTTGGTTAACTTAACATGATCCACTTGCTTGGAGACCTTTCAAAAGAAATCAAAAAAGAGGCAAAAAGTAGATCAATCATGAATTCAGCCTTTAAGTATGGCTAAAAACTTTTTAAAAACTATTATTTAGTGGAATGGTTCATGAATGAGATTATTCCATCAAAGGAAAATTATTTTCATAAAAATGGAAATTGGCAATTTATACATTGATGTCTGGAAGAAACTCAGATGTCTACATTTCCGCTGGGAATGAATTCTGACAGCTAAGGGTAGGGAGTGCTGACAGTACAAAAACAACCACCTGTTGCTGAGCAGAAGAGGAAGAAGCCAGGTGGGACACAGACCTCACAAAGGAAATTTGAGCAGCCTCTTGGCTTCCTTCAGGATGGAGGGAAATAAGAAAGCTGGCAGCGGGGAGGTTGAAAAAGGGAAATCTGAGCAGGTTTCTTAGCTGTCTTCCATATGAGGAAAGCAGGACTGAATTGGAGAGACTGTAAAACAGGAAGATTGACAATAAATGCTTACATGTTTAAGGCACATTTAAACTATTAGAATGCTACAGAAACATAATAATTCCTCTGAAATCACAGGGGCGTCTAAATGGATATGAAATGAGGACTTACCTCAGTGACTACTATTCTAGAAAATTTAAACATTCAGTAAAATGCTATTTTGAAAAAAGTAGTATGTGCATGAATAAGTTTTAAATAGAGAAGAAGTACAAGAAGAAAGGAATATGCTGCCAAAAAATTCAAACTCTCAAGGCTTATTGAAGGGAAAGTCTTTAGTTTTTTTGCCATGTCTGAAACAAGGCTAAGCAACAAAGAGTAATATTTATTTATATTCCTTTTCTCCTTTCTCTCTCTCTGTCTCTTTCTCTCCCCTGACCCCCACCTGAGGTAGAAGGGGAAAATGAAATATCATAAAATAAATATTTAGGAAGAGAAAAACAGGCTTTGAAGTAGAACATATGGATTATTAATTATCATTTTAATGGTTGGAAGTATCCCATCAACTTAGAAATTAACTAAAAAGGATAAGCGCATTCAACAAGCAGCCTTCACATGCCACGCCCTGTTCAAAGTGCTTTACATTCACTCCTCATGTCAACCCAGTGAGGTGTTGGTACTGTGATCCCCATCTCAGAAAATGAGAAACTAAAACTGAGAAGTATTAAATAACTTTATCAAATACATAGTGCTGGGAAGTGGTCAGTCTGAGATACAATGCTGGGCCCAATGGCTCTAATGACGTTCTTTAGCAGTATATTATGAGCCAGCTGCTTCAAAGCTGATTATATACCAAAAATATTTCTTTTCTTAAGAAAAGTTAAAAGAGAGGGAAAAAAAGAATGTTTCTAAGAAGTTCAATATGCATATTATAAAACTCAAAGCTTCTCGTATCATCTTCATTTCTCTTAGGATAGAACACTTACAGACTAGATTATCTTATTTCTAAGACCAGAGCAGGCTCATAATAGCAAATTGGTAGGATTTTTGGATGATTGTGGAGCAATCATCCAAAATATAAGATGAAGTAAGAAAGAGTAACTGGTGGCCTAACCACGGGTAGATAATTACTTTATTTTCTTTTGGTTGCAAGTGACAGAAAAACTAACTAAACTCATTTAAACAGAGTCATTGGTTTAGGACTCACATATCTGTGAACTCCAGCCATAGAGAATCCAGGGGGCTCAGACACAAGACCAGGACTCAGTTTCTCTCTATCTTCACTTTCTGCTCCTAGGTAGTAACCTCCATCATCTTTTGAATCATATTTTTTCAATTACAATAGAAGCAAAAAGAAAAAAATTCCCCTCTTCACCATTCCCAGACCCTGAAAAAATGTCTCAGTGTGCCCTGGGCACAAATATGAAAACCAATACAGTAGTGAAAGGGAGAGAGACCTTGGGGTAAGGAAGGATGTATTACTTAACCAAAATAGACTGAGTTTGCAAGACATTTACTTCCTTTAAAAATTTTGGAGCTGTTGATGAAAGAAGAAAGAAATAATTGGTGCTAACTGGGAAAGGGAGAAAACTGAGAATTATATATAAACAGAAAAGTATTTTTTATAAGTGCAAACATAATAATACACAAGTTAAGCTAAGCTTCTATTATTAGTGAACTAAGCAGTTTAAATAACATAAAACATGCGTAGACAGTCCTTAAAAGCATTGTTTAGCCTTAGTTTTCAAAAAGTCTGATGTTCACAAAGTATAATGGTATCAAACAAGGTGGAAATAACATAAAATTTAAATGGTTAGCATCTATATAATTTGGGGGGGGTTAGCAAAAACATGCTTTAATACATTAATATAGGACCCACCAACACCTTCCCTGCCCTGTTTCTATATTCAATCTATATTTCTAATCTATATTCAATCTATATTTCTAATCTTTGCAAACAAGATGTGGGAATAGTGCTGGGACTAAAACCAACGTATTACGAAAATACTGCACAGACACTCCCAGTCTCATCAATAAACCTACTGCCGACATTTAAACAAAAGATTTTGTTTGATATAATCTATTGGCAGATTTTCTCCATAATTGTTTTAAAGAAAGTAATGTTTTAAAATGACAGGGATGTGAGCATTTCCCTTTTTCTTCAGGAATACCAACTCATACACATTGGAAGACTTTTGCCACAGTACTATTTTCTGGGTTTATGCCAGAGAACTGCCTTATAAGATATAAATTTCTTTTTGGTATTTCAGTCCTTACCTCCACAAAAAGGCCAAGATTACAGAGTATGATAAGCTGGGTCCAACAGGTCTTCATGCAGGCCCAGAACAATCCTTGCTAAGAATCCTTACAGCCTTACTTGAGGACTCAATAATAGCAACTATACCAGCACCTAAAGCTACATGTAAGTTTAAAATATTAGTGACAGTAACAAGGGCTCGCTCTCAAAATTCTCAAAGCATCTGAAGCCAGGAGACTTTTCTGCTTTATCGAGCACATGCTTTTCACCATGGAGCATAAAAATAAAAATTAAAATGGTGCTTGATAAAAAGAGTTAAGATTTTTGATTCTAAACAGGAAAGTCACGTGAATCATAGTAATCAAGCAATAGTTGAAACAAAAATAAAAGTAATTTGAAATATCAAATTACAAAGTATTGCTTTTGCATAAAGAAGGATGCACATAAAACAAACTATTATAAATTCAGAATTATGAAAAGTGATGTAAAAGCATGAAAAATTTTACTTCAAAATTTACAAAGTGTAAGACTGTGTGGCCCTCTAAAAATATGCCATTTTAAATGTATCATGTTGTGGTGAACACATCAACAGATTTATATCCATTGTTGCGTAGCTTCTCAGATGTTGTTGATCATCTTTATGAAAATTCCTTTGGAGATAAGCAATGTGGAGATTTTTAAGTGAATTTCCATCTGATTCCAATTCCTGACATATAGCTATCATGATAAACTTTTTCAGACGGTCACATTATTTATACAGCTGATATGGAAGAAGCTCTGTATTTTCAGGTAACTTTCAGCACACTGAAAGATGGCTCTGAAAGCAGTCCCCACACAGCTCACAGTAAATCTCTGTCAACCCAGTGTTCTTCCTAGCTTAACT
>CAUYRH010012245.1:0-23994 GCA_963574655.1 Perodicticus potto | reverse complement strand
GTGGCATCACAGCTTACAGCAACCTCCAATTCCTGGGCTCAAGCGAGTCTCCTGCCTCTGCCTCCCAAGTAGCTGGGACTACAGGTGCCCGCCACAACGCCCGGCCATTTTTTGGTTGCAGCCATCATTGTTGTTTGGTGGGCCCGGGCTGGATTCGAACCCACCAGCTCAGGTGTACGTGGCTGGCGCCTTAGTCCGTTGAGCCACAGGTGCTGAGCCAGCAACTAGCATTTTAAATTCAATTTACAGTTTATCCAGAGCAGTTACTTATGTTAGTTTACTGGTCTCCATGACAACCCTCCAAAGCAGGTATCATTTGCTGTACTCCTATTTTATTAATTGAGAAAACTGAGGTGGGCAGGCACCATGGCTCACGCCTGTAATCCTAGCATTCTGGGAGGCCAAGGTGGGCGGATCACGTGAGCTCAGGAGTTTGAGACCACCCTGAGAAAGAGTGAGATCCTGACTCTGCTAAAAACAGAACAACTAGCCAGGCATGGTGGTGGATGCCTGTAGCCCCAGGTTCTCAGGAAGCTGAGGCAAGAGGATTGCTTGAGCCCAGGAGTTATGATGACACCATGGCACTCTACCATGGGTGAGGGAGTGAGACTTTGTCTCAATAAAAGGAAAGAAGGAAGGCAGGGAGGGAAGAAGGGAGGGTGAAAGGAAGGAAGCTGAAACTTTGAACAGTGATATCTCTTGCCCAAGCCACACACCAAGTTCTTCAATTATCTACTGCTGTGTAACAAACTGCCCTAAAATTTAGTGGCTTAAAAAACCAGCAATGACAGGCAGCGCCTGTGGCTCAAAGGAGTGGGGTGCCGGCCCCATATGCCAGAGGTGGTGGGTTCAAACCCAGCCCCAGCCAAAAACTGCAAAAAAAAAAAAAAAAAAAAAATCAGCGATGACTCATGATTCTGTGGGTTGGCTGGGCGAGCTGGGCAGTGCTTCTGTGCCATGTGGTGTCCACCTGGCAGCGTGTCTGAGGCTGGAACTATCAAGATGGCCTCCCTCTCATGTTAGCTGCTGACTGAGACACCTTAGTTCTCCTTCACAGGTCCTCTCAGCCTCCAAGAGCTCTTTCTTTTCTTTCTTTCTTTTTTTTTTTTTCTGAGACAGGGTCTCACTGTGTTGCCCTGCGTAGAGTGCCATGGCATCACAGCTCACAGCAACCTCAAACTTTTGGCCTCAAGCGATTCTCTTGCCTCAGCCTCCTGCATAGCCAGGACTCCAGGTGCCCTCCACAACACCCAGCTATTTTTAGAGGTGAGGTCTCACTCTGGATCAGGCTGGTCTTGAACCTGTGAGCTCAGGCAATCCACCGACCTCGACCTCCCAAGGTGCTGGGATTACAGGCGTGAGCCACTGCACCAGGCCACTGAGAGCTCTTTCTTTATGGTCTCTCCAGCAGAATAGCTCTGACTTTACAGGATGGGGGCTTCCACCAGGGTACAAATGGGAACTGCCAGGTCACACAAGGCACAGGCCTGGAAGTCACACAGTATCATTTCCAGCACTTCTATGGGCCAAAGCAGGCCATGGGGCCAATTAGATTCCAAGGGGAAGAAATAGGTTCAACCTCTTGAAAAGGAAGTCACATGTATATATAAGAATGGGAAGAATTGTGGGCAGCTATGTGCTATGGTCTGAATGTTTGTGCCCCTACAAAATTTATATGTTGAAACCTAATAATCACCTAATAAGGTAATTAGGTCATGAAGGTGGAGGGCTCATAAACAGGATTCATGCCCTTATAAAAGAGGACCTAGAGAGCTGCCTTGCCCCCTCCTTTACCACCTGAGCACACAGTGAAAAACAGTCATCTATGAACCAAGAAGTGGGCCCTCATCAGAGATTCCACCTGTCCACACCTTGATCATGGACTTCTCAGCTTCCAGAACTGTGAGAAAAACAATTATATTTCATATAACCTACCAAGTTTAGTGTATTTTGTTACATCAGCCCAAATGGACTAAGATACTGTATTCGCAGACAGTCTCTCACACCAGGGAGTGACAGAGTTGGAACTCAGAAAAATCAGTGACAATATCGCGGAGATATGATGGGGACTCAGAGGCAGGAAGGTCAGTCTTTAATGTTTAAGTCTAGGGTCATGGTTTCATTACAGACACACCCGCAGGTGAAGGAAGTTGGTTCCTATCATTGTCATTTTGCCTTTATATGCCCTTTATTTGGAAGGAAGAGATGAGCCTCCACTTGCACGTAATTACTGTTAATTTGACTTAATCATCTCAGTAAGGGCTTTAAGAGCAGGATAGGAGGTGTCAAAGTATACCCTAAGGGGTGCTGACACCCCAACAACTGGCTGAACATGGGGACCTGCTGATGAATGCCATTGGCAAAGAGCCACTTGGTGGCAGAAATCATGTGAAGAAGAATGTTTACGTGGCTGACTCATGGCCTAAGTGCATCTTCCAGCTTGCAGGCATGGTTAGCAGTCATGCAATTAAACTCTCTTTCCGCAGACACATTGTTCCATGGGAGATTTTTTAGATGTGAAACTGATCCAATGCCTAACTCCTCTGACACATCCACTCGTCCAGGCCCAAGCTCTACACACACACACACACACAAACACACAGTCCTACCACTAAAAAGTGTTGCAGAAAAGCAATTTTAAATAACTGAAAATTAAGCCCAAGACTTTGCTTTTCAGATTTTCACAAATATCTTGCAGTAAGCAGAGCCCTTGTGGAGAGGCACTGCCTAAGCTGTCCTCACTGGGGCTTCACAGGCAGTCACCGTGACAGCAGCGGCTGTGACCCCCCTGCCTCCCTCGGCAAAGGCAGGCACGGTGGTTCCCTTTCTGGTTTTGAGCGATCATGAAAGGTGTTTAATGCCTCTGTGAAAGAGGGTCTGCCATATAAGGGACTTTACAGCTGCCTTCCAGCTGTTTACATGAACACTACAGTTAAACTGGATGGAATTACAAGATGAAAGTCCTTGGAGGGAGGCGTAGGGATGAGGCTGAGGAGGGGACACTTGAAATACTGAAATACTTGAAATACTGTTTGGTATTTTACTCATCCAGGCTTAGTTTACTTGAGTTGTTTAAAAAATCATTGATAACAACTTAACATTATGAAAGTAACAAATACATACTAAAGAAAAAAACCTAAAATTGTTCATATTCCTCCCTATTGAAAAAGGAATTGCTTTGTTTCTTTTTGATTTCATAAAATTTAGTAAATTTTGCAGCAGAAAGAAAGAGTAGTTTCCTTGATAAAGTTTCACTCTTGTTAAACTTTGGTCATTATAAAACCCTAAGTAAAGCTAACTGAGCTAACAATTTTAAATATTTTAACCATGTCAACTGACTTGAATGCAAGAATCAGTAACAAAGATTATAAGAACACATAAATTCAAAAGCTGTTTCTACATTATCAGCATTAACTGGAAGTACTTAGTATCCACTCTATAAGAGAGACAGGTTTAAAGAAGTCTATTACCTATGGAATTTATCAGTTGAAAAACCAAGTGTAGATGGAGGGGAGGAAATGAATCACTATATATTGTGCATTTGGCGATTTCTTTAAATATTTTGCCTATTCTGTTAAACAAAATGTAGCACTAGAAAATATTCATCTGGGAGAGGAAATAATACGTGCATGCACCCATAGAGTCATATATGGAATAATATTAAACAAATAGTAAGTGACTGAAATAAATAATTACGGCTCAAGCATTCATGCACACTCGGAGATGTTACTTTCATCTTTGCTACCTGACCCTGGCCTCCAGGGCAAAATCCAAGCTCTTTCCCAGACACACCAAGCATTTTGTGTCACACTGCCTTCCCACTCGTTTACCTCGTCCTCCAGCCTGATATGAATCCTGTCCTATATGACTTCCTGCAGACTTCAGAGGCACTACAAACCCACTTTCTTCTTGCCCTTATCTTCGACTTGAAAGACCCTTCTTTATGTCCATCACTTGGCTCAGCTGATGATCCATCCTGGTAGACTCCAGGTCCCTTGTTGGCCAGCCAAGGCTGAGAAACCTCCTGCCTGGGAGCCCAGATTTCTGTACCTGCACAGTGGTCCCTCAGGAGACAGGGGCTCCTGGAGGACACATCTTTATCCTGCTCTCCCAACAGTATCCCTACCAGCACTACCCCACCTGCACTTGGCACATGGTGGGACTCAAAAAATATTTATTCAATGAATAAGGTCACATCTCAGGTGTCAGTCTATCTGATGGGCGCTTGCAATAGATTGTCACATAGACTCCTCACAGTCCCCCTCTGAGGCGGGAAGTACAGGTCCAGAGGCTCTTTCCCAGATCTCTTGAGGTTAGCTATGCTTAGGATTTCAGAAATTTTTGTATTTTAGAAAGGCAATATGTTGACTGGGTGTGGTGGTTCATGCTTATGATCCTAGTATCTGGGGAGGCTGAGGAGGGAGAATTGCTTGAGGCCAGGAGTTCAAGAACAGCCTGGCCAATGTAGTGAGACCCCCATCTCTACAAAGTATTAAAAAAATTAGCCGGGTGGGTGTGGTGGTGCGCGTCTGTAGTCTTGACTACTCAGGTGAGAGGATCGCTTGGGCCCAGGAGTTTGAGGTGAGCTATGATTAGATCACTGTATCTAGCCTGGGTGACAGAGCAAGACCCTGTCTCAAAAATAAATAAACATATAAATAGATTAAATAAACAGTATAAACAAACTCTGGTCAGTTCAGGGTCAAGTTTGCCACCTACTGAGTTTATAGCAAACTATGAAAAAGCTGTCATTTTAGAGCTTTCTGGTTTTTTGTTTTTTGAGACTGAGTCTCACTATGTCACCCTCAGTAGAGTGCTGTCGCATCACAGCTCACAGCAACCTCAAACTCTTGGGCTTAAGTGATTCTCTTGCCTCAGCCTCCCAAGTAGCTGGGAATAAAGGTGCCCACCACAATGCCTGGCTATTTTTTTGTTATAGTCGTCATTGTTGTTTAGTGGGCCTGCCAGTCCCAATGTATGTGGCCAGTGCCCTAGCTAGCCGCTGAGCTACAGGAGCCGAGCCGAGCCGAGCTTTCTGTATTCTGGAATTACATATAAGGATACATGGACATGCACAATTATCCCTATACATTTTAGAAGTGAAGAGATGAGTCACAGATAGGTTAAATAATTTGACCAAGATGATACAGCTAATAAACTAGAATCTGATGCCTGACTCCAGAACTCTCCTCTGAAAAAAAGGTTAAATTATGTAATACTTGATACACAGGAAAGGATATGTGATGTAATATATAAATTAATGCATAGTAATTAAAATAATAAAATAAAAACGAACGCCACCTAGACATATCAACCCCTGATCTTAACTATTGAGCAGATCACCTCAGGGCAGGCTAAGGCTGAGTTATTTATGGCTATGTTGCATAGGCTGAGTTTTCTAGGCTTTGAAATGTCAACTTCTTCAGCCGGGCCCAGAAGATCACACAGTTCTGACCTCAGTTCAGCCTCTAAAAGGGGACATCAAACCCTTTGTACAGGTTGACTATCCCTTACCCACAATGTACAGAACTTGAAATGTTATGCATTTGAATTGGGGGAGGGTTTAGAATATTTGCATTATACATAATGGTTGAGCATCCCAAATCCGATAATCCAAAACCTGAACTGCTCCAAAAGTCTTTCCTTTAAGTGCTATGTCAGTACTCAAAAATTTGCAAGTTTTGATTTTGGATTTCAAATCTGAGAGGCTCAACTTGTATTTTAAAGGACTTATGAAGAGAAGAGGGGATAAATTTATATTGCTTGCAATTTGAGGTATATGTGAACGAGGGCTCTTTTAAAGGCAGTGTGGGTGAAAGAGAATCATAATAGCTGTAGGACCCAGACAGAGCAGCGTGTGCTGCTGGGGGGCTATCAACCTGAGCTGCAGGGCGAACAGGGGGAATTGGGAAGGTTTGAGGGATTCCACACAGAGACAGTGCCCAAGGCCCTGAACAGCACGTGTAAGCAAGCAGATGGTGTGGTTACCTATAGGTAAGGACAAAGCCCAAAGCGGCCCCCCCTGTTTCATAAGATTTCACTTTCAGAGGCCTCCAACTGATCGGAGAAATCTTCACATTAAGGAATCTTCAAATCACCTAGATCGAAGGTTCAGAAGATGAAAAGGTTTTTACCTCAGTAAAGTAGAACTGATTTTCTGGGAGAGTTACTGATTAAAGACCCTTTTCCTGACACGAAACATCCCGAGCCTTCCTAGATACTAGCCTGTCCCAGCGTGGTTAAGGAGATGCTGGCAAGCTGAGAGGTGCAATCAAGACCAGTGCTGGAACCTGGGCCTTCTGAAAAGCTGGTGTGAAGGACAACGTCTCTGGGGTGGAGTGTGTGTGTGTGTGTGTGTGTGTGTGTGTGTGTGTGTGTGTGTGTGAGAGAGAGAGAGAGAGAGAGAGAGAGAGAGAGAGAGAATGTGAAGACTCTAGAAAAATACATCTTCAGAAAAAAAATCAGAATTCTGTGTTCACAGAATCTTGTTTGTGCTATGAATACCGAAATTCTGACTGGTGGACGAGGAACAATCCTGATTTGAAGCCCTTGTTGGACAAGAAGTAGCCAGTAGTCACGGGCTACTTCTGACATCTTGGGATGCTGCTGGCCCATTCTACAGTTACCTGCTCTGAGGTGATCACTGATTTGAAATTCTAAGAGCAGCCAAATGCTTCACATGAAACTAGATGACCCAGACATCCGTTCCAAAGACGAATCCCAGAATCACTACGGAAAACACACACACGCACACATGTGCATACCTTAGCTGTATTCTGTGGTTATAGATACTTGAAGAAAGGGAACCGGGTTTGGTGGCTCGCACCGTAATCCTAGCACTTTGGAAGGCCAAGGCAGGAGGATCGCTTAAGGACAGCACTTTGACATGAGCCTGAACAACATGGTGAGACCCCACCTCTACTAAAAATAGAACAGTTAGCTGGGTATGGTGGGGAGTGCCCGCAGCCCCAGCTACTGGGGAGGCTGAGGCAGGAGGATGGCTTGAGGAGTCTGAGGTTGCTGTGAGCTATGATGATGCCACTACACTCCAGCCCACACAATAGGGTGAGACTTTTTCTCAATAAATAAATAAATATGTAAAAAGAAAGAAAGGAGTACAATATGTCCTAGGGCAGAGAACTGAGCTGGAAACTTTTGCTTCATCCACATGATATTCAGAGAAAGCTGAGAAAAAGGGGAGTCAACTGAAGCCACAGTGAGTGGGTAGGTTGCCTAACAGAATTCAGACAGGACGGATGTTTATACCTAAACCTATAAACGAGGTTTATGTCTAAATTATAAACAAATGTCAAAGGAAAAAACTCAAGAACCTTCCAAGTGTTTGTAGTGAAGTTATCTCCAGCTTTCATTACAGAAAATCAAACCCATTAGTGGGTTTGGGGAACATCTCATGTGACGGGTCGTCATCCATCAGAAACTCTGGCCGTCGTAGGGGCAGGACACAGAGCCGCACCTGAGGCATCTGACTGACGCAGTCTCCCTCCAAGGAATGGGCACTGGGTGTGACCAGTTATTCTTTTATTCCGCTAATATTTGGATTCCTAGCCCTTTTCCGGTGAATTTTCTCAGCATTCATTTTCTCAACAGCATTCCTCTTCCTTCCCTGCAGGCACACATACTGGCGTCAGTAGGTCCCCCCAGCTGATCAGAGCACTAGCCTCCCGCAGCCCTTCTACTCATTACATGCTGTGGGGAGGCCGTGTGAGCCTGAGGATTGCGCAGGGCCCCCTGACAGCCACGCCGTGCACGTGGGCACCGTGCGCTCCCAGAGGCCAAGCAGAGCACCGGCTTCTGAAGGCGGCGTGCTCATCGCGTCTGAGCAGAATTTCGGAGCCCCCTTAGCTTGCGGCCTTACTTACATTCGGCTGCTGCTTAGAGAATGGGGTGTGGACCCGCAGCATCTCCACCACCTGAGAGCTTGTTAAACATGCTCTCAGGCCTGCAGAGTCAGAATCTGCAATTTCAAAAGCCCCCAAACGACTGCTGTGCACACAGAAGTTTGAGAAGTAGTGGTTTATGGGGGTTCATCACATCTGTTACTTAAGAAATATTTACAGTACTCTAAGCCAAGCACTTTCTCTCTCTCTCTCTTTTTTTGAGACAGTCTCACTCTGTCACCCAGGGTAGAGTGCTGTGACGCCATCATAGCTCACAGCAACCTCAAACTCCTGGGCTCAAGAGATCTGCCTCAGCCTTACCAGTAGTAAGAACTATAGGAACCCACCATGATGCCCGGCTAATATTTTCTATTTTTTAGTAGAGACAGGCATCTGCCTCTTGCTCAGGTTGGTCTTGAACTCCTGAGCTCAGGCGATCCACTCGCCTCAGCCTCCCAGAGTGCTAGAATAACAGGCATGAGCCACTGTGCCCAGCCAAGCCAAACACTCTCATAAACACATTTTTCAAATAACTCATTTACTCCTCAGGACAACCTTATTTACTTATTTGTATTTTTTTAGACATAGGGTGTCGGATGATCTATGGCCCTGGTCTCGATCGCAGCAGAACCGAACCAGGCGAGACACGGATTAGAAGTACAAGCTTGTAGGAGGCGGACTAACCTTGATTGCAGGGTAGCGCTGAGCAATCTCCGCAGTAGCCTTTTATTGAGACAGCACAAGACAGGTGAGGGGAGTATTAGACAATGACTACGTGCCCAAGGCTGGCCTTGGGCTCAGGTTCTTTCTCTGCAAGGAGCACCTGCGATGAATTGGCCGAGGGCCCGCCCCCCCCTGCTGCAAATCATCTTGCTCAGAGGTCGTGTGGCTCTTGGGGTCCTCCACAATAGTGTCTCGCTCTGTAGCCCAGGATGGAATGCGGTGGCACAATCATAGCTCACTTCAGCCTCAGACTCCGAGGCTCAAGCAATTCTTCTGCCTCAGTCTCTCAAGTAGTTGAAAATATACGTACAGACCACCAGGCCCTGCTAGTTTTCTTTTCTTTCTTTCTTTTCTTCTTTTTTTTTTTTTTTGTAGCGATGAGGTCTCACTACATTCCCCAGCTGGTCTCAAACTCCTGGCCTCAAGTCATCCTCCCACCTCCCTCTGGAAGTGCTGAGATTACGGGCCTGAGCCATTCCAGAACAACCTTATTTGTAATCTGATGGCCAGCAGATACTATTATGCCTTCTTGGAGAGGAAACCAAGGCATGAAAGTGTTAAGTACCTGCCAGAGGTCAAATAACCCATATGAAATGCAGTGGAGAATTCATTCTCCGTGTCACAAATTCACACCATCTGCCTCTTAGAGGTACACAATAAACAATTAAGCAGAATTTTAAGGATGGGAACTTTGCACCAGAAAAAAATCCACAGGTGTTTTCAACAACAACTATTCTAGAAGATAAAGATTGGAGCAGAGATCTTCTACTCCAAAGGGATGGTTCATTCAGGAAAGAAAGCAGGAAGGGAAAGTTTTTCCCATCAGCTGATCAGGCATCCAACATAGCCAGGGGGGACAGTTTACGAAATAACAAGTGTGATTACACTTTAGTGACATGTCTGGAAATAGTTTTAGGACACTCTGACCGTCATTCCTCAGTAAAGCGACCTGTTAATGCCCACACAATACATTAGAAACTAAGGGGAAAAAAGAAGATTTAAGAAGTGTTACTTTTCTTGCTTTCCTTGTCAGAGTTGGGTGGAAATACTTTAAAACTAGTTGCAGACCACCCACAGAGTGGGGCCTCTGGCCTTTTGGAACTGTCAATGTGGTGATGTGGCTTTAGCGAATCCAGACATTCGCCTACTGTCTACTGTTGCTTCTGAGCCCGGCCTCCTGGTAAAGCAGCTCACACACAGGTCTGATCTTGAATTTTCCCACAGACTTGGATTTTGTAGGCTGCCTGTGTCACAGCCCATAGGGCAGTGCTCAACAGAGGTGCTGGAAAATAGCACCCTGGGCTGTAATATTTGCCTGAAGCCTCCAGAAAATGGATGTCTCCTGCCCACCCCCTTACCCCCATCAAAAGAATGCCTTTAACACATTTGGAAATGTCATTAACAGTATTGTATAGCTGCCGGCCTAGAAGCTGGGCATGTATTCAATCTTGAGTCCGGATGGCATGCACAGAGGACAGAGAGCAGTTACACTAGGTATGAGATCTCCCAAGAGAAAAACCCCACAGCAACTCCTGCTCTAGTAACTCCAGAAGAACCTACAAACCTCTCCAAAGGGGTACTTTTCATTCCTTTAAAAATAAACTGCTTATGGCTCGGCACCCGTAGCACAGTGGTTTCAGCACCGGCCACATGCACTAAGGCTGGTGGGTTCCAACCCCGGCTGGGCCAGCTAAACAACAATAACAATTGCAACAAAAAATAGCCGGATGTTGTGACAGGTGCCTGTAGTCCCAGCTACTTGGAAGGCTGAGGCAAGAGAATCACATAAACCCAAGAGTTTGGCTCAGTGCCTGTGGCTCAATGGGCTAAGGCGCCAGCCACCAGCACCTGAGCTGGCGGGTTCAAATCCAGCCTGGGCCCGCCAAACAACAATGACGGCTGCAACCAAAAAATGGCCGGGCGTTGTGGCCGGCCCCTGTGGTCCCAGCTACTTGGGAGGCAGAGGCAGGAGACTCGCTTAAGCCCAGGAATTGGAGGTTGCTGTGAGCTGTGATGCCACAGCACTCTATCCAGGGAGACAGCCTGAGGCTCTGTCTCAAAAAAAAAAAGAAAAAAAACCCCAAGAGTTTGAGGTTGCTGTGAGCTGTGATGCCACTGAGAGAGGATACCCGAGAAGGGTGAGGTCTGAGAGAACAGGTCTTCTCAAGGAGACCACAAGGATACACCTGCAGGGTTCTCTCCATGGTGACTCAGCCCTTAGGAATTTGTAAACTTAACTTCCTGGAACTTGGAAATTTCCAAGTTCTGTGAAATACTGTAGTTCTATAGGGGCTAGAATAGCATCTCTCACTTGATTCAAATTGACCAATGAGAAGGGTACCTGTGGGGTGGAACTTTTTGACTGTTAATAAAAAGGGAAAGCTCAAGCCAGACAGGGAGCGTGGCCATTTGGAATTCTTCTATGCTGTAAGCTCCCAGCTGGTGAATAAAGCCCTTCCTCTTATAAATGTGGTGTTTGGGTGCTCTTTCTCTCCATTGTGCCTCATCTTGCTGCAATACCACAACACTCTACCAAGGGTGACATAGTGAGACTCTGTCTAAAAAAATAAATACATAAAATAAAATAAACTGTTTATGCAAACTAAAAGAAATTTACCATTTATGAAGTGCACCTTTTTAGTTTAATTCTAAGAAGCAAAAATATTTCATTGATTTTCTTTTTTTTTTTTTGCAGTTTTTGGCCAGGGCTGGGCTTGAACCCACCACCTCTGGCATATGGGGGGCTGGTGCCCTACCCCTTTGAGCCACAGGCGCCTCCGGATTTTTTCCAAAAGTATTTACTAAGTTTTTACAATGTTCCAGGTTGCTGTGCCAGGCCTGAGGAGTTAATGGTGAACAAAAAGCAGTCAGGGCTACCATGGAGCTCACAGTTGGGTGGGCTAGAAATACATAATCAACAATTCCCACAAATGAACATATCATTGCAAATGGAGATAAGTGCCCTGAAGGCAAGGGAGATAGGAGGGGCAGGGAAAGCTGAAAAAGTGAGCTGGGTTCAGCAGTTTGAGACTAGCTGGATATACCCAGTACACAGGAGCCAGATGGGGACTGAGAGCAGAACATACAGACAAAATGAAATTGTGAAAAGTCTGGAGGGGTTGGTGTAGAGGGAGCCTGGAGGGGAGGCAGCATAATGAGCCAGGAGAGGAAAGAGGGGTGGAACCATGCAGGGTCTTTCTTGGCTAAGTTAAGGATTTGAGTGGGGGTTAGGTGAGCAGGTTGGCATTTCAAAAAGATCTCTCTGGCTACAGTGTGGAGGATCAGCAGGAGGGGACCAAAGAGATACTGAAAGGCCAGTTAGGAGTATTTGCAGTACTGCAAGTGAAAGAATTAAGGTAGAGGTAATAGAGAAAGTTTTAAAACGGAATACCGGCTCAGCGCCTGTAGTACAGTGGTTACGGCGCCAGCAACATACACCGAGGGTAGCGGGTTCGAACCTGACCCGCGCCAACTAAACAACAATGACAACTGCATTGGGCAGTGAGACTCTGTCTCAAAAAAAAAAAAAAAACATGGAAAATACTGGTAATAGGATTTGGTGAGGAAATCAACCTGGGAGTCGATGGTAAAGGGGATCTCAAGGATGATGCCAAGACCTTCTTATGAATAATAAGTGAGTGGGCAGTGGTCACGTTCACTGACAGAGCAAGACTGGGAGATTAGATCTGGGGGGGAAGAGTGTGAATCTAATATTGGATGTGTGCAGTTCAAGATGCTTTAGAAATACCTGGTGGGAGATGATTCATAGGCAGCTGAGTCAATGATGTTATGCAGGTCTGAGACCCAGAAAAGAGGTCTGACCTAGATATTTACTACAGGAAACATGAAAATTGGAGAGATAAGATGTAAATGCCGGGCGGCGCCTGTGGCTGAAAGGAGTAGGGCACCAGCCCCATATGCCGGAGGTTGCAAGTTCAAACCCAACACTGGCCAAAAACTGCAAAAAAGAAAAAAAACTGTAAATGCGTAGAGATAATGTATGTTTACAAGAGGGCAAAAGTTAATGCCTTGAGAAATTCTAACACTCACTAGCTAGGTAGAAGAGGGTGAGCCTGCAAATAAGATAGAAAAGATAAGCCAGAGAAATAGGAGAACAGCGAGAGGACGGGGGTGGGGGGAGAGGGGAGGGTCAGTGGAGCCAGGAGAAGAGGGTGCTTCGAAAGGCAGGAAAGGGGCAACACAACCAATGGCTAAAAGGTAACATAGGCAAGGGCTAAAAACACCCACTTTATGTGCTGACGAGGTCACTGGTGACCTTAGCATCAATTCAGTGGCATGATAATGGGAACAAAGAGGGTGACAGATTACAGAACTGAGTGGGTCGTAGAGTTTATGAGAAATGAGAAAATGGAAAGAGTAAGTGTAGATAATCCAACAGGATCAAATGGAAAACTCTTTCACTCAGATTAAAAGACAAAATCCTTACAATAATCTACAAGGCAGTAGAATCTTCTTCCTTCCCTGCTTCTCAACTCTGCTTCCTTCCCTGGCTCCAGCCGTACTGGCCTCCTTATTCTTTGAATGCACCAGCTTCCACCTCAAGGCTTTTGCCTTTGCCTTTCCTTTAATAAGGAATTTCCTTCCTCCACGTAAATAAACGACTTCTCCCTAACCCGTCAGGTTTTTGCTCAAAAGTTATTGTCTCCAATGTATGTAACCACAACCATTTGTAGCCCTGTAATATTCTGAAATTTTATAAAAAAATTCTTTTCCCATTCCAGTTTCCCCTATTTCATGCAATATTAAAATTAACCTCTCATTTCTTTCCCTGCCTTAGTTGTACTTCTTACCATCAGATAGATCATGTTTTGTTTTTGTGTTTATTATTTATCTCACTCCTTCCAAAAGAATGTTCAGGAGGGGAAAAATTTTGCCTATTTTGTCCATTGCTATTTTCTCAGTGCTTCAAAGAGTATTTAGTACATAGTGAACATTCAAAAAATACGTGCTGAAAAAATAAAATATTTGAACAAATAAAATAAATAACGTATGCTATCAATTAGCAACAAGGAAAAAAAAAAGTTTGAAAAAAGCTCCATTCGTCATAGCAACAAAATTGGGGGGAAAGATTAACAAAACAAAAAAAGAAAGCATAAATGGATTATATGAAAAAAACCATTGAAGCTCAGCACCCGTAGCATAGTGGTTACGGCACCAGCTACATACAATGAGGCTGGCAGGTTCGAACCCAGCCAGGGCTTGCTAAACAACAATGCCAACTGCAACAAAAACAGCCAGGCATTGTGGCAGGTGCCTGTAGTCTCAGCTACTTGGGAGGCAATGAGGAAGACAGTCCATATGAAATAGTAAGCTACATTGTAAAGCAACAGTTGTTTTCTGGGTTTTTTTTTTTTTTTTTTTTTTGTAGAGACCGAGTTCTACCCTATGCCCCAAGCAGAGTGCAATGGTATCGTAGCTCACTGCAACCTCAGACTCAGGCTATGGGCATCGTGCTGCCTCAGCCTCCAAAGCCGAAGCTGCTGGGATTACAGCTGCTTGCTGAGGTGCCCAGCTGGGTTTTTCAAGTTTTTTCATGAGTCTGGATCTCACTCTTGCTCAGACAAGCCTCGAACTCCTGAGCTAAAGCAATCCTCCTGCCTCAGCCTCCCACAGTGCTGGGATTACAGGCGTGAGCCACCATGCCTGGCAATAAAGCAACAGTATTAAGAACAGATAGATTAATAGAAGAAAATGTAGGATCCATAAACAGATGAAGATGTATGTTTTTTAAAGTCAGTATAGTTTCAAATCAGTAAGGATTTATTAAACAGAACTAGGATAACTGCTTAAACATTTGGGGAAAATTAGGTTTTCTGTCATGTGCTAAAAATGAGTACACACATAAATTTCTGACGTATTAGATGTTTATTACACCAGGAGCCCATAAGATACCTATAAGAAGACAATGTCAGTGTTTATCTAGTGAGTTGGGTAGATAACGCCTTAATATGTGCAAAAGTAAGAAGAAGACAGTGAAGAAAAAGGCTGATAGTGACAGATTTGGCTATATTACAGTTTAAAGTTCATATTTTGTAAAAGATAACACAAATTTTAAAGGAAAACAAATATTTTAGGGAAATACTTATAATCTGACATAAGATTAACGTCCCGAATACACAAAATACCTTTTACAAATCAAAAAGAAAAATACAAATTACCTAATGGAAAAAATAGTCAAAGAGAAAATTCATCAATTAGAAATATAAATAATAAATAAATAAATAAGATGTCCAAACTCACTAGAACTCAAAGAATTATAAAATTAAATAATGCAATACCATATTTAGATGTTAGACTGATGAAGGTTTACAAAGGTTTAATATTTAACATTACTGAATATATGAGGAAATGGGCACTTTTACAGACATCTGATGGCAAAGTAAACTCTAGAAGGCAGTTAGTAGGATATTAACCCAGACATGGGGATATTGGTAAAAGGGGGTATTAGTTTGCCAGCACTGCTATAACAAAGGAACACTGACTGCGTGGTTTAAACAACATAAATTTATCTTCTATTGCTTCTGGAGGCTGGAAATCCAAAATCAAAGCCGGCAGGGTTGGTTTCCTTCTGAGGTCTTTCTCTCCCTGGCTGGTAGATGGCTGTCTCCTCCACGTGTCTCTGCAGGGCCTTCCCTCTGTGTGTGTCTGTGTCCTACTCTGCATTTGTGGTCTTTGGAAAGGGGCAGCAGCAGCTGGGAGAAATGTGAGCCCTCACCAGCACCAATCTGCTAGAAGCAAAGGCCACGGTATAGAAGGGCATTCTGAACCAGGCAAATATTTCTTGCAACATACTGGGGCCTGATTAGGATAATACCCACTAGTCAAGCCCGGCTGATTATTTATTCTCCTCTCTCTGAACCTTCCTAAGCACTTTGCATTTCTCCTTGTTTATGCCTTGTGTACTTACTGCATAAGACCAATTACTCCTTAAAGGCAATATCCTTAATATCTTCATCTTTGTATTCCTCTGTGCATACAGTGTGCATTTAATGAATATCTAACAACAAAAATTAATATTCTTAAATTTCTTCTGGTATGATGGCTGTCTGATGCTGTAAGTGCTGAAGATTTAGAAGAAAATCTATAAAGTGACAAATGATTGTGAATAGCAAATTCTTCCTTTAAGGCAACTGTAATTTATATCAGCAAAATAAAGAGCTTTCCACACTAATTTACAAGATCAAGAGGCAATATTCTTAGTGATTTCTTCATTCCATGTTGTTTCACAGATGGTAATTCCTGAAGCATGTAAGTGTATAGTTAGAGTCAGGCTGACATGATACAGGACTTTTTCTTTATTTTAGAAATGAGAAAAATCAAAATACCATCTTGGGAGTGTGGAAGAAGTATCATATTTTGTTTTAGGGAAGTTTTAATCATCATTTAATTCACTCAATGTTGATTTAGAATCTACAGACAAGGGGTGGTGTCAGGTGGTGTGAGAGCTATGAGGACAATGTTGTCGCATTCACGAAGCTTATACTCTACTACTCGGTGAGAGGAGCTGAATAGAAATTACTGTAATACTAGTCTTTATTGGGCATTTTCTTTTATTTTCATTCTGCCAATACTTTTAAATAGAGTATTGGCTTACTGTGAATATCTCTATCATTACATAGAGGGATAGCTATGAAAAGTAGACTACTAAATATTAATTTGAGAATTTTCTCTTTCTAAGCTTTTATATACCCACAAATAGTCAAGATAGAACAGTGTGGGCAGCTGGCCCTCAACTTTTCCATGACAGCTAGAACAAAAGTAAACGTCGTTTTTAAGGTCTCTCCATTTCACAACCTTTACTTAAGAGCTGACAATAAATTTTCACTGACAGTTCGATGCTTTTGAAAATACGATTACTGGATGGAATTAAAAGCTATTAGATAATAACAAGTACTAGTAAAGAGAAACTACGGATTCATCAAGGTTAGTTCATAAACAAACACCAGACTTTTGGATAGAGAGACTAATTTAAACAGTATGCTTTTTCTACGAATATGCTACCACTGAAATCCTGAGCTGGTGTCTACAATCCATAAAATCAAGGTGATTTTAGTCCTGGAAAAGCTGACAGGAAGAGCCCTTGAAGGAGAAGATACTGATTAGAAAGGTTTCCGTGACTACTTACTAACAGGGGCAGTGAATTCCTGTCACGCTAATATTTTAGATAAGGTAAAATGCACACAATATGCATTTCCCAATATGTAGTTCTAAATTGGATGAAAACCAATAATTTTTTTTCTAAAATTCTCAAGCATTTGAAATGTTCTTATTAAGTGTTGGGTGCTGAAGTTACAAAGACAAAAGACACAAAAGTATAGTCTTTGCCTTGAACACTAGGAAAAGGAAATGAAGATAATGACAATATTCAATGTGAGGAGTGTGGGTACAGGCAGTGTGTGCAAGGTGCTGGGGCACCAGGGAAGTGTCCAGAGAGGAAAAGCTGCAAAGAAACTGACTCTAGAAAACTGAGAAGGTGCTGAGCAGGTAGACAGGGGGAAGGGGAGCCGCGTGTACAGAGCACTGCTGCTTGAGCCCTGGGGCGAGTGTAGCAAGAGCTAACACAGGAGAGCTGCGTGGTTACCATGTCAGGTGCACAGGGCCTTAAATTAAATGCCCGGAAGAAGTCCGAACTTATCAGTAAGGAACAGGCAACTGTTGAAGGATTTTAGGAAGAACCACCTGTTTGATTTTGTGTTACATAAAAATGACTTCGGTGTCAGAGAGTCCTGGGGGCTGCCAGGCTGGGGAAGCCTGCAGGTTAGAATACTAGGACAATAATTCTAGTTAGCGATGAAGGCGCTTAGGAGACCAAGAAAGGAGACAATGAGCAGCATTGATTTCTTATAATAAATATATAACAAACTTCAACTGCCAATATGTTTTTTAGAAGAGTAAATACTTTCCCCAAAATAGTCTTACCGTGATTTTCATGGTGTTTATTACTGTGAAATAAACTCGGGTTAAGACCCTACATTAAATACCTTTGTAAAAATAAAACCCTTGCTTAAAAGCATTAATCTCTAAAGTGGAGTATTCTGTTGTCATTTCCCAGAAATAAGTTCTGAATTTTTGTAAATAAATGCAAAAGTTTGACATTTAAAAGATATGCTTTCCTTCACTCCATTTTCCCTCTTCCTTCATCTGTACTACAAATTCGGGCGTGTGGACCTTGTCTCTGTGTGTGTGTGTGTGAACCTTTTAAACAATAGACAACAGGTGTCCTAAGCAATTCACCTGCCCAATGTTGAATAGGTGCCCAATTAACACCAACATCAAATCTAAAATGCTTTTTCAAGTGTCTCCTTCATTGTTGATATGAATGATTTAAATAATTAAACACAAAGCTCATCTATTAATAGAATCTTCCAAGCAACAGTTTCACAACTGAATATTCAACTGAGAGCTACCCTTAGTAACAACAGTCACATCAGACAGATTTTAATGCTTATTGGACTGTCTAGAAATGTGTTCCATTTATTTTTTTCACTTTGTCAGGTGAAAAGGGATCCAAATGTTTGAAAAACAGATAGCTCCAGAGTCCTTCTACCTACCCACTTTTATTTCTTCCTTCGGTTAGCGTTATCTGTCAACAAGGGCATGAATTTAGTAAGGACTCATTTACATACCTAAACTGACATTTTTGAAATGACAATGAGAAGCTGACAATCAACTGTTCTCTAAGGAAATGCTCTTTCTCTCCATATGGCTTCACTCAGAGGCTAAGACTTAGAGATTTTCAATTTATGGAACAACAGAGGCTCTCCTGCTGAGACTCCCATGCGTGTAACTTCATTTAGAATGCAAATGCCTGTACCAAGTTTTAAAATGCCATCACTACTAATGCCAAGAAGCCAGTGATAAATTGAGAAGTCATCCTCTCCATAGAGCTTTGGTAATTTGTTTTTATTTGTATAAATGTATGGAGTACAAGTATAATTTTGTTATATGCATAGATTGCATGAGCTTTATTAAATTAACAATATAAAGAACTTAAAGACTTTGCATGTACAGTGGGAAAGGGCCTCAAGAAGCTGTATTATCTTGCCTCCTCACCTTAAAATAGTTATTAATAACTGTTACAAGGATTACATGAAATAATGTATGGACTGATTGTAAATTATAAAGGTTTCTATAAACATATGGCATTATTACTTTAGATGTTCACTAGTATGTCCACTCAAAATAAAAACTCTATAAAATAAAACTGTGGGCCAGAGGAAAAAACAAAAACACCCTGAAAACATTGTTACTAAAAAAGCATGTGAATAAACTGATTTACAGATTCAACACAATTCCTATAAAACTCTTGTAACTGTGGGACCAACCCAAACCGGGGCTAGTCTGTTAACAACAAAATGTCAAGTTACCTTGTAGGTATCACAGAACCAGAACTGCAAGTATATAACCCAGGTATGGGCAATAGAAAAGCTTTGACCTCTAACAACACTTGAAGCCAACAAATCCTCCCCCTTGGAAGCAAGAAGACCATGGGGCATGACCAGAATGTGACTATCAGAACCCTTTCTGAAGGCCCAAAGATGGTGGCCCCAAAGATCTGAGGCTAAAATACACCTCAACATACCCTTTCATAAATAGTTGAATTTAAAACCCTCTAATCAAACCTTACGAAGCCAGAATTCTGAAATCCTTTCTCTTAACCTCTGAACCCATAAATTTGCCACTGACCCCAAACTGAGGAGACGGAATTGAGCTTGCTCCTGTCTCCTTGCTGACTAGTTTTGCAATAAAGCCTTTCTTTTCTCAAAAGATGATAGCTCTTGGTGTTGGCTTCTGTGTGCCTCAGTCTGTGAGCCTGTTTGCTCAGTAACTCTTTCAGCTGCCTTTTTGAAGAGATTGACAAGCTAATCCTAAAACTCATAGGCTAGAGAATAGCCTAGCAATCTTGAAAAAGAAGAATGGAGTTAGATAATTCACACTTCCCAATTTTAAAACTAACAACAACAACAACAAAACAATAAACAAGACAGTGTGGTCCTTGTACAAGGATAAGCATATAGATCAATGGAAAAGAGCTGAAAATCCAGAAATCATTTATGGTTGACTGATTTTTGACAAGGGTATCCAGAAAATGGGAAAAGAATAGTCTTTTCAACAAATGGCTGCTGACAGCTGACTATTCACTTTCAAAAGAATAAAGTTGGAGCTGTTCTTCACACCTTGTCCAAAAATGAACTCAAAATGGAATACAGACTTAAGTATAAGAACGGAAACTCTAAAACTTTCAGAAGAAAGCATTTGACTAATTCTTTGTAATCTCTGGTTACAGAATGCCTTCTTGGACACAATACCAAAACACAAACAACAGAAGGCCACATAATGCATGATTTCATTTATGTGAAATGTCCACAGAAGGCAGATCTATACAGGCAGTAGATTAGTGGCTGTTTAGGGCTAAAGAGGTTGGGGAAATAGGGAATGACTGCCAGTGTGTATGGGTTTCTTTCAGAGGTGATAACAACTATTATAAAATTGACTGCAGTAATTTTGCCCAACTCTGTGAATATACTAAAGACTATGAATCATTGAATCATAGGCTGTAAATGGGTAAATTGTCGAGTATGCAAATTATATCTTAATAGGGCTATTTAAAAATAAAGAAAAATATGTGAAGAGCAGCATCAAGGAGTAGTCAAGACCTGCATCTGAGAACAAGATATGATTTTAAGTTCAAGTCTTACTAACTGTAGCATCTTGAGAAAATAACAAAATAACAATAATTCTGAGCCTTTTTTCCTCATATTTAAATTGCATAATAATGATTAATTATTATTTAATAAATTTAATTATTTAATATATTTTAAATATATTTAATTATTTAATATATTATTATCATAAAGGAATTAATAATTCCTTTTTCAAGGGGGCTATCCTGAGTAGTGAGATCATGCATATAAAGTGTTTGCTTAACACTGAGCCTAGCTCCCAATAATATCAGCTATTAAAAGAAAAGATTTGGGGGCCATAGGTAGCAGGCAAGTTGATTGAGGTATTGTCATTGTTACTTTAAAATTATACAAAAACTTAATAAATAGGGTGCTTCCATATAGTTAGGCTCATTTGGGAACACTTAAAGAGAAAACAGGATTCTACCATAGGCCATGATAGAATCACAGAAACTAGATTTACCCTCCTACCTAAAACAACTAGAAAACCAAACAAAATACATCAAACAATGATTTTTAAGTATTACATAACAGACAGCACAAAACAACGATCCATGACTAAACGCAAACTAGCAAGGTGAGCCTACAATTGCATCAACTCACTGCCTATAGGCTGCTACAGGTTGCAGAAAAGGGAATTCAAACTACACCTACTGGTCTCAGTGAGTTGAGTTGAGAGAAAGAACAAAGTTCAAGGAAGCCAAGGCAGATATAATTTGTCGGGCAAAGGGAAGAGGAAGGACTTAAAACCTGAGAGTTCCAGAGATCTGCAGAGGCCAAATCAGTCTTAGCCGAACAGTTGCTATGGGTCTCACCAAACAAAGATTGGGACCCAGGCAAACTTTGAAAAGATCCAAACTCATCTGCATGCCAGAACAAGTATAGGAATACAACACAAAACCCATCAACCAATAAGTTAAAATGTCTTACGTCTAATCAAAAATAACCAGGCATGCAAAGAAAGAAGCATGTCACATAATCAGGAATCTCTCATAACCAGGAGAAAAATCAATCAATAGAAATGGACCCAGAGATGACAGAATTAGCAGACAAGGATTTGAAAATCCTTTTAAGTTCCAGCCTGAGTAAGCGGGAGACCCCGGGTGTGATGGTATGTGCCTGTGGTCCCAGCTACTCAGGAAGCCAGAGGCAAGATGATCACTTGGAGCCTGGAGGTTGAGGTTGCTGTGAGCTAGGCTGTTACCATGGTACTCAAGCCTGGGCAAAAGAGCAAGAGTCTGTCTCAAAAAACAACAATAAAAATCCTGCTAAGTTATTATAAATATGCCTCCTATATTCAAATGGAACTTCCAGAGATAATAAACACAATATGAATACAACTGAAAAATATAATTATCACCTTATTCTTTGGTGTGGAAACTAAAGACACAGGCAGGGTCTGGTACCAAGGCACACAGCTAATTAGTGGCAAAGCCTGAGAAGGGGAGTCAAACCTATGGCCTATGAGCCACATGAGGATTATTTGAGAACTGTTTGACTTGGATATCATGAGAATGATGCATGGACCTTTTTTTTTTTTGGCTCATCAGCTTTCTTTAGTGTTTCTGTACTTAATGTGTGACCCTAGACAACTCTTATTCTTCCAATATGCAAAAGAGAAAAAAAAGGTTGGACACCCAGAATAAACCCAACTTCCCTGACTTTCACCGAGTGCTTTTTCCACTATGCTTCAGAGGAGTAACACAAACTAACAAACACTTGAGTAGTTTACCTGGCTGCTGTATGCATAGGTCTGAACATATGGGATGCAGAGGGAGCAAGGTGGAAGTGAAAGCTCATTATAATAATTATAGTGAGAAGAAATGAGTTAGGACCTCAGTGGTAGAAGGGATGAGAAATGGTTGGATATTAGCTATATTTTAAAGAGTTGGTAGGACTGCTGATGGAGTGGATGCAGTGGTTTTGTTTTGTTTTAAGACAGGTTCTTGTTTCCATCACCTGGGCTAGAGTTCACTGGTGTCCTCACAGCTTACTCCAACCTCAAACTCTTGAGCTCAAGTGATTCTCTTGCCTCAGCCACCTGCGTAGCTGGGTGTGTACTAATTTTTTTTTCTATTTTTAGTGGAGACAGGGGTCTTGCTCTTACTCAGGCTGGTCTTGGACTCCTGACATCAAGCAATCCTCCCACCTCAGCCTCCCAGAATGCTAGGATTACAGGCATGAGCCACCACACTTGGCCAGGGTGTAGTGTTTGAAAAGAGAACACAAGATGGTTTTGACTTGAGCCTCTAGCAAGGGAGTAGCCATTTACTGTAATGCAGAAGCCTGAGGAAGGAGCAGTTTGTGGGGAAGAGCTGGGGATTTGGTTCTGTACACCGTCAAGTGAGAGACGCCATCAGACACGCACGTGAAGTGTGCAGTTACTGCATATAGCTATCTTAAATACAAGGGAGAGACTGGGCTCAGAGAGATGGAAACATCATAAAGAGGGTAGAAAGTGACTGAAGTTTGAAAGCTCTGGGCTTTAAGGGTCTGCAAGGAAGAACAATTTGTGATCTAAGAATGGGGCATCATTTTCCTCAGGCTGCACGGTCTCTTACTGGCATAAAAAGGGGCCTTCCTATCATTGTGGCTTCTCTCACACTATTTGCTTCACCAGGATTATCCACTTTCTTTCCTTTTGCTTCTGCAGTGTCTATCTCACATGGCTACTGTGAGCATTATAGTATAAGCCATATAAATACCTAGTGAGCTGTCCATAAATGTTAGCTCTATCTTAAATAGAGAATCTTGTTTCTCAGAAACAATGGGGTTTCATTTATGAATGTTCATAGTACCTTTATTCATAATAGCCTCAAGCTAGATGCAAACCAAATGCCCACTATTAAATGAACAAATAAACTGTTAAACATTCATACAATGGAAGGAACACAAAGAAAGGAACTACTGATATATTTAACAGTTTGCATGAATCTCATAAGCAGAATGCTGCTTGAAAAAAGTAATATGCAAACTAATACAAGCTGTATGATTCCATTTATATGAAATACTGAAAGGCAAATCTAAAGTATAGTGACAGAAGGCAGATCCAGGATTGCAAGAGGCCTGGACTGGGATACAGATTGACCAGTTTGATACAGTTTGATGGGAAACTTTTGGGAGTTATGAAAATCAGTCTTGATTGTGGTGATCATTATAGGGCTATACAAATTTGTCAAAACTCATTGAAATATACATTAAAGTGGGTTGGGTTCATTTTATTGCATATCAATTGGGAAATACTGCATATCAGAGTTGCTCTTTTGTGTTATGTGATGTCTAATTTGTCCTCTTCAAAATTCTCTCTTCCATGTTACTTTATAACCCTAAGTAGAGCTCTTTTTTTTTTTTATTTATTTTTTATTTTTTTATTGTTGGGGATTCATTGAGGGTACAAGAAACCCTCATGTTACACTGACTGCATTTGTTGGGTAAAGTCCCTCTTACAATCGTGTTTTGCCCCTAAAAGGTGTGGCACACACCAAGACCCCACCCCCCTCCCTCCTTCCCTCTCTCTGCTCTTCCTTGCCCCACCCCTCCCTCATTCTTTCTCTCTCTGCTCTCCCCTTCCCTCACCCCTACTGTGTCATTAATTGTCATTAATTGTCCTCATATCAAAATAGAGTACATGGGATTCATGCTTCTCCATTCTTGTGATGCTTTACTAA
>CAUYRH010012242.1:0-24121 GCA_963574655.1 Perodicticus potto | reverse complement strand
CACAGGGGATACAGCTTAATAGGGGAGAATACAGACAAGTATATTAATAAGAAATATTTGTATTTGCATTTCTCTGATGATTAAGGATAATGAGCATTTCTTCATGTGTCTGAAGGCCGTGCGCCTGTCTTCTTTAGAGAGTTTCTTTTTAGATCTTTTGCCCATCCTGAGATGGGATCTCTTGTTCTTTTCTTGCAAATACATTGGAGTTCTCTGTGTATTCTGGTTATTAAGCCTTTGTCAGAGGCATAACTTGCAAATATTCTTTCCCATTCTGAAGGCTGTCTGCTAGCGATTCTTACTGTGTTCTTGGCAGTGCAGAAGCTTTTTAGCTTCATCAGGTCCCAGTAGTGTAACCAATATTTATTGAGACTCTCGCCTGCCAAGTCATCATGGAGGCACTGCAGAGTGAGAAGTGAACCAAACCCTTTGGAGCTCACATTCCAGCCAAGGAAGTAGACAAACAAATAGACAGCTAAAATAATGTCAGGAAGTAATAATGACTGAGAAAAAGGAAAACATGGTAAGGGGTGAAGAGGGAGTAACATAGTTCAAAAAATTCTCTGTGAGGAATGATTTGAGGAGAGACCGCCACTGAAGGGAGAGAGTGAGTCAGGCGATATCTGGGGAAGAGGAAACTGGCCAAACCCAAGGGTGTGCTTGGCATTTGTGAGGGACAGTAAGGAGGCCAATGTGGCTAGAACACATGGAACCAGGGCCCAGAGGGTGGGATCAGGCAAAGTGGGGGACCAAGATCCAGGCCATAGAGGGGCTGAGGCACAGCAAGGACTTGGGATTTGAACTGATGCCAGAACATCCTTGGAGCATGTAGAATATACGAGCAAAAGAGAGGTTGAATTGCACCAATATTTCTCCATTTTCATAAAGAGGTATTTTCTGGAGTGAACTCCATGAAATAAATTTAATTCTTTGCATAGCTAAGGAATATCTAGTTTTTCCCCATTTTCATATCTATTTTAATGAACTTATTTTAAGTGGCATTAAATCCTTTCCTCATAAAATTTATAGCATGAACATAGTTCATTGATTCATTTCTTGCTCATATCAAATTTTACAAAATTTAGCACCTGCCACTAGAAAGTTTATTAGAGTTTCCCAGGGAGACAGAAACAACAGGGTATAGATACGTGTATATACACACACGCACACAAACACACACACATCCCTCTATATCTGTATACAGAGAGAGAAATATAAATATATGGGGGAGAATTTATTAGAGGAATTGATATGCATAATTATGGAGGCCGAGAAGTCCCAAAATAGGCCATCTGCAAGCTGGAGACCCAGGTTGCCAGTAGCAAGGTTCAGTCCAAGTCTGAAAGCCTCAGAACCAAGGAAGCTGATGGTGTTACTCTCAGTGCAAGGCCAAAGCCTACTGTAAAGCCTTTGGTACAGAGACCAGAGAGTTTGAAGTTCTGTTGTCCAAGTAAAAGGAGAATAGAGTGTCCCAGCTCCTGGAGAGAGACCAACTCATCTTTTTTCTATCTCTATTCACTCCTGGCCCCCAGGTGACTGGATGGTACCCAGCTGAACCAAGGGCAGATCTTCCTCACTTAGTCCACCGGGCGCACGTCCTAACAATCTCTTCTGGAAACACCCTCACTCTATTGTTCCTTAAGCCAGTTAAGTTGACACTAAAGTTGACCATCACAAGACCAGTTCCTTGTTTATTTTGTCTTCTTTTTCTATGGCTAATGTTTTTGTCAAATCCAGTGTTTCTAGCACAACCTTTTCAGATCTAAATTTTTCACAAATATTTGAATTTTCCATCATAAATATTCAATTTAATAAATTACCATGTGCAATTTTAGCCATTGCCTTTTTTATTTCAGAGTTGTTTCTTTTTTTTCAAAATCAGAAGTTCTTACTTCTATGCTGATTATTTTGAACCAGGCAAATTTTTACCATGTGAGTTTTTTGCAGTTTGATATAATCCTTCAGTCAAGGTTTTGTCAGATGGTGGTTTCATTGTGCTTTGCGTTGCTTACATATTCCAGTAATATTAATTATGACTAGATTTTAAAAGAATAGTTTTTAAAACTGGTTTCTTACAACAAAGAGAAAAACGTAAGATGTGAGTGAACCAAAACCAAAATTATGAAGCCAAAATTTCCTATTCTTAGCATACAGTAAATACTTCCAAACCACAGTCAGGACTGTCATAAGTTACTGGTGTGACAAGACTATACACCTGAATTCCCATTTGTGCACTCCCAAGTAAAGATCTGTCAAACAGACGTTATTTTCTGAAGTAGGATCCCATGCCTTAGTTTCATACATTTATACAAGAATGAATCTCTGACCTGAAAAAAACAAGATTGAAAAAGCAAATTTACCTGAAGAACTTTTTCTTTCTTTTTTTTTTTTTAACTTATGAGTACAAATGACTTTACTCAAAGCTGATATTAAAATGATAGGCTGTTAACCGCAGGCCTAACTGAATGGGCCAGCTTTCTTTCCCTGTATGTAGACAGACTCTTTACCTATGCCCATCACGCTGCACTTCAAGAATGATAAGAAGTTTCTGAGTCTTCAGAGTTGGAAGCTGCCTCATGGCTCTGTCCCTTCTCCAGACAAATGGGGAGGAATTACTTAGCAATTACCTGGGTGTGTGTCAGCTCCTCCACTCTTCAGGACATCCTTATAAGACAAGGAGGTCTTCTCCATTTTACAGACAAAGAAACTGAAGTTCTAGGAGGTTAAGCAACTTGCCCAAGGTCACATGATGGGTACACAAATGGCAGAGCCAAGAAATAAAATGCAGGGATCAACCTGCCTCTAGAGCTCATGTATTTTTTTTAATTATTATTTTTTTATTGTGGGAGATTCATTGAGGGTACAAGAAACCAGGTTACACGGATTTCATTTGTTAGGTAAAGTCCCTCTTGCAATCGTGTCTTGCCCCCAAAAGGTGTGGCACACACCAAGACCCCACCCCCCTCCCTCCTTCCAAGAGCTCATGTATTTTAATCCCACCTAACCTAGCTTCATAGGGGATTGTATGTCACAGCACTGCAGTTTTCAAGCACCAGAGGGCGCCTTGTCCTCGGAGATTTTTTACCCTCCTAAAAACATTTGACTCCTCTATTACCCTCCCAAGGTCCGGAAAGAATTATTATGAAGATAATGCCCAATTCTGTACTAACATGGAATACTTATAACCAATAAAGGAAATTTGTAGTATGTTTCTCACAAAAACATATATTGCCAGGCCTGTTCCTAAGCAATATCCCATTTAAAAGGGCCCTCCAGACACACTATGGTATTTTGCAACATGCACCACTGTGTGTCACAACTATGTTGTGATTCCTAAGCCATGCTGTCCTAGACTTTCATTTTAAGAAAATAAATCCTAATTTCACTGACTGGGTGACATATGCAATACATTTTGCAAAGTGAGGTCTCCTATATCATCCAGCCTATTATATACATTACAACTCAAGTTCACCCACTTCATCAAAATAAATCATTCCCTTTAAATGAACTACAATAACTTAAAAGAAAAAGCTGAAGCCATTTTTTTAAATGTCTCCTTATCCATCCAGGGCTATCTACTTTAAACAACTACTCAAACCATATTAATAACGAAAGCTTTCTCTGACTTCGTGATCTGAAAAACTCCCAGTTAATAGCAGTCAACATTTTCACCCTTCCTTCATAGTAGACTAACCATAAAGAACTGAGCCTGGACTGTCTGATGTATTATTATCATTGTATATTGTCAATTACTCAGAAGCATTGCAGATGCTGAAACATTACATGCATGGATCACTATGTTAAATTATAGATGGCAGTGCTGAGAAGTATAATATATGAGGTCCCATCAGCACAACGTATAGAACAACCCTTCTGGTTTAATGAGCACCAAAGCCCCATCCACATTAAGTGCCTGAACTCAAAAAAAAAAAAATCATCGGATCACAATTTATGAAGCAAAAATAGCACAGAAAGTTTGAGAGGAACATAATTGTGGAGTTAAGAAGACATAAGCAGTTCAGCATGTTAATAGCACAAAATACAACATAGCACCCATTTAAGTCTCCTCAGGAAGGCTTTGTACTCATCTGAAAGCCAAATATCAGCAAAGTATGAAAACATATATATGAGGAATGAGTAAGCTGGAGTGAATCCCCAGTGGCACTAAACTAGATTATTTCTCTAACCTGGAGTGGTAGAGGGAGGGGTAGGGGTGGGCCTATCAGGAATGCAATTCTGGGACCTCTTTGCTCTGTGTATATAAATCATTAAACAGCAGACAAATGATTTAACACCAATACAAACAAGGGTTCTCAGAGAATTAAATTTTCCTTTCCAAAAATGACTCAGAATAAAAGTGAATTGGACCAAACCATTAACTCAATAAATGCCAGGAAATACAATACCAGCACAAAATACAATTCATAGGAACTGACGTGGCTGCCCCCAGAACCATCCACGTACTCATGAAGGTCCTCAATCAATACAGAACTCTCCCTTATAGACTCATGAAGTCAGTTGCTATCTAGTACACAGGGTCCCCCCGGGCCAGTTCCATGACCTAAGCTCACAATGAGGCCATCTTAAACATTTTAGAGCAAAAGCAGAGGTGGAAGATTACCAACTATACTTTCTTTGGAAGGACTGTCCATTATTCTGAGATTATCCCCTTCTTAATAATTGGCACAAAAACTCTATTTCCTTTTAAAGTGATCAGTTTATTTTCAATGTATATATTCTTAATTTATCAAGATAAAAGTTAACAACCCTTGGTTGAGCTCTAATTTTTGAAAATGTATCAGCCCATAAAATCCAAAAAAAACATCTAAAAATCATCATTGTATACTCTATGGTAGCCCAACTTTATAAATCAACATAGATTCTGGTAAGAATCATTGAAGGATGACTCTCTGCATTTTGCTACGGAAGTGTAGTCAGAGAGTGTACAGTACAACCTAACTTTGGGAGCTGGTCCTAGCCTCCCTTAAAATAAATCAAATAAATGAAGATCTCTCAACTCTGTCTAATTGAAAGATCCTAGCTAAGAATCTCTCAGCTCTGCGAGTTTGCTCACAGGAATGCTTTGGTAATCTATCTATGTTTGATCTCCCCACTTGGCTTAATATTGTAGACTGGTTGAAGAACATTTTCCCACTCTGAACTGACAGTTTCTTGACCTCCTTAATTTAGTTTCCACTCCACACCAGCTCCCCCCAGGCAGTGAACCTCATTTTCTCCTGTTCAATGGAACTGCCCTTTCCTCTGATCTTACAGCAAGGCAAGGGAGGGGCAGTGGGGATCCAGTAACTGAGAAGTGGTGATTGGACATGGCTTGGTCAAAAGAAGAGGGCTTTGAAGTCAGCTTCACATTCCAGAAGAACTTCTGATGGGTTGCTTACATGATATAGAACAAGGTTATGCTAGCAGAGGCCATGAGTCTCTCATGCTCAGATCTACTGTACAGTAAGATAGCTGATTATTTTTATTGTACTATAGAACTTCAGGGCAATCAAAGGGAAAAAATTAAAAACAAACAGAAAGACGAACAAAAAAAGCAAGCTTTGTACTAGGAGCACAACCCATGCTGGGGGTCAAGGGTACTTCAAAGACACCAGGGGAGGTTGAGGTTCTGAGAATGGATAAGAGAAGCCCACTCCTTCCCATGCCTGTCTTCACTCAGGCCCATTCCTCTGCCCAGATGTCCTCCCTTCCCCACCCCCCTCTGTAAGTTCAAATTTTCCCCATACTCCAAGATTCAATTAAAAAACACTTCCTTTAATAAGCTTTATTTAATAGCCATTTCCCTTAATACTTTTCTATTTTTATTTGTGTAAATTTAAGGGGTACAAGTGCAGCATTGTTATATGGATATAGGACATAGTGGTGAAGTCCGGGATTTTAGCATGACCATCACCCAAGTAATGACCATTGTACCTGGTAAGTAATTTCTCATCATCTGTCCCTCCCACACTTCTGAGCCTTCACTGTCTATCTTTCCACACTCTGCTCCCATGTGTAAATATTATTTAGCTCCCACTCACAAATGAGAATATACAGTATTTGACTTTGATTCTGAGTTGTTTCATTTGAGAGACAGTTCCATCCACGTTGCTGCAAAAGACATGACTTCATTCTTTGCTATGGATAAATAGTATTCTACTCTATTCCATTTTCTTCATCCATTCATCCATTGATGGACACTCAAGTTGATTCCATATTTTTGCTATTGTGAATGTTCCTGCAACAAATATACAAGTGCAGTTATCTTCTTTATAAATTTCTCTTAACATTTTGAAAGAATTACAAGAGAAGATCTATGTTTCATTCATTTTTATATATAGTTTATGTTCAATAATTACTTGCTGGATCGAAAGATGAATGAAAGAATGAATAGGCCAGATGTGGTTCTCACGCTTGTGATGCTAACACTGGAAGGCCTAGGCCAGTAGGTCACCTCAGTTCAGGAATTCAAGACCAGCGTGAGAAACAGTGAGACTCCATCTCTACTAAAAATAGAAAAATTAGCTGGATGCCATGGCAGGCACCTGTAGTCCCAGCTACTCTGGGGGCTGAGGCAGGGGGATCACTTGAGCCTACAATTAAGGATGCTGTGAGCTAGGCTGATGCCATGGCACCCTAGCCCGGGCAACAGAGTGAGACTCTATTGGGAAGGGAAAGGGAGAGAAGAGGAAGGGAGGGGAAGGAAGAGGAGGGAAGAGAAAATTATCTCATTTGATCCTCAGCACTATCCTGCCATAGGAAAGATAGAACGAATACAAGCATATTTTCCCCACGGAGCTGATTTTTAAACAGAACAAAACAAAACCTGAGATTCTGAGAGACATAGTAACTCATCCAAAGTCACACCAATGGCCAGTGGCCAAGCAAGTTTCCAATCTGGATCAGTCCTTTGCCAGAGAAAACACACCTGGAGACACCTGGGAGGAGGTAGTGGGGCGGGAGGGGGATACAGGAAATAAAGAAAGCAATGCTGGGAAATGGCCTTTGAGAGTTAGTTAATGCACATGAAACAAACAAGAGCTGAAAGTATACATTCTCCCAGGGTAGTTGCTGCCTTTAGGAAATGCCGGAGCTCGTGGCCACACCCATCTGTGCAAGGAACCCAGGCAGGAACTCCGAAGATGGTTAGCAGGTCCATACAGGTAGCTCTGTTTGAGTAGGTCTCTTGAACTAGATGAAGTCAAACTTCAGCACTTCGGTTTGTTCATTTATTCAACAAGCATGATTTTGGGCTTAGTCTATAAAAGGCTGAAAAGAAAAGTTCTGTTTCTGATATCAAAGACTGCAAACTTAAGTACAGAGACTTTAAGGACTTTTTATTATTGTTGTTGGTCTTTTGTTTTGTTTTGTTTTTCTTGAGACAGGGTCTCCTCTGCCACTGTGGGTGGAATGCTGTGGTGTCTTAGCTCACAGCAACCTCAAACTCCTGGGCTCAGGCGATCTTCCTGCCTCAGCCTCCCAAGTAGCTAGGACTGCAGGCACCTGCCACAACACCTGGCTAGTTTTTCCTTTAGTACAGATGTGTCTAGCTCTTACTCAAGCTGGTCTCCAACTCCTCATCTCAGGCAGTCCACCTACCTCGGCCTCCCAGAGTGCTAGGATTACAGGCATGAGCCACTATGCCCAGCCTGACTTTAAGGATTTAAAGTGAAGGAAACAGAGGTTCTGAGCATTAAATTTCTCTCAACTCTACAAGGTGGAGCCAGGACAGATTCACACGTTTTCTGACTCTAAGGTCCTCGGTTGGCTCTCTGCTTTTACAGAAAAAGGGAAATGAGGCAGGATGAGGTTAACTTGAATTACACCCCCCCCATTGGGCAAAGAAGAGCGAGGATTTATGAGAGTTAAATCCCACATCCGTGTTTCAGACATTAAACAAGGCTCTCTCCTAAGGAGGCTTCTGGGGAGACTGTTTCCCTTCCTTTTATAACAAAAAGCCCCATCCAGCAGGAGCTCCCAGTAACTGAGCAGTCCCATCAGCTATCAGCAGTCCCCACTGGCCCACCCACCACCTCCCTAGAAGACCCATGCCTCTGCATAGCAGAAACCTCCAAAATCACACGAGTTCCCAACAACAGATAGTTGTTCATGTGTCTTGAATTAAAACTACTAATTGTCTTTTGATCACATATGAGATGGTGGGAAAATGAATTTTGCTTTGTTAGCAAATGGCAAAATATAATAGAGGCCCAAGTCATAAATAACACTCCATTTTCACTTTGTATTAGAAAGCTCTTCTACTGAATAGATACTCATCTGTAGACAGACTGTTCTACTCCCTGTGTTCCCCTGAAATGACATGTACCTTGCTCACCACAGCATGACCCACACCTAGCACAGTGGCTGGCACATAGCGAAAGCCCAATAAAGGTTTGCTAGATGTTGATGTGCACACGTGTGCATGAATACGAAGGCTGTTATGTAACCTGCAATCCTGGAGATTGATTCTTCATGGAAAGACCCACGTGATTTCCACAGAACTCCCTAGGCTTAGGAGGGCAGGGGGAAGAGGGTAGGAGGTTCCCTGTATCTCTTTTTCCTCAACAATTCCAACGACAATGCAACTGGATGTTGGATGCCCCTGGGAACCTGAATATGTCAGCCCACACTGATGAGCACAGTTGCATCCAGTGTCACTTGTAAGACACATTTAGACGATTGAGCTGATGGTAGTAGCTGCACACAGCTGGCCTGGGGACACCTGGAGACTGGGCAGCTTGTAGAAATCTACAGCTTCAAGTCACTATCCAGGAAAAGCAGCATATGGTTCTGCCAAGCCACCAAGACTATGATGCCTTGGGGCTGTGACAGGGAGAAGTGATAAGGAAAAAGGCACAGAGTCATCATCTGTCAAACATCCTCTTTGTCCCAAGCATGTAGAAATTGATGTTATCACCCGCATTTGGGATATTAGAAAACTGAGGCTTCCAAAGTCCAAATAGTTTGTACAAAAACACTAAGCCCAAAACGGGCAGAGCTAAGAGACAAATTCGGGTTTGTCTGAAGCCAAACCTCACGTTCTCTCCACCGCTGTCCTCTGTGTGCTGAAAGACACACTAGATTCTATGCACAATTCTGTGCTCACTTGATGAGGGCAGCCCTTTTCCTGGGGCTGAGCATGTCATGCTCCTGTTCCAATGACAGCTTGTTGGTCCATCAAGCATCTAGTCAAAGAGTTCCCCTGGGATGCACCCAAAGCCAAGGTCGTGGCATTCCCTTCAACATGCATGTTCAATCCATACATTCCCTCTTCCTTCATCTCTCATAATTTTTGTTTTTCATCTGACTTCCTGTCCCCTTTCTGCCTAGAACTTGGGCTTACAATGACAGCCCTGTTACCCTCTAAGCTGAGACATGTGCCAAGCCCAGACTCTAAACAGATTAATTTATTAGGTCCTGGAATGGCCAAGTTCATGGCTGACATCATTTCTGAGAATCTGGCTTCAGTACATCAGGACATGGTGTGAAAGTCTAGAACCAGGAACTGATCTTCCCCACTTGAGGGAAAGGCTTGGTGAGGAAGGATGAGGAAGCACAAAGCTAGAAGAACTCTCTGGAAGGCTGAGTGTGTTGTGCAGGGTACATGGCGGTAGAGATTTGGTAAAGCAGGCAGCACCAAGTAGTTTTTTTGTTTGTTTGTTTTGTTTTTGTTTTTTTTTTCAGAGACAGAGTCTTACTTTGTCGCCCTCAGTAGAGTGCCATTGTGCCACAGCTCATAGCAACCTCCAGCTCTTCGGCTTAGGCGAGTCTCTTGCCTCAGCCTCCCGAGTAGCTGGGACTATAGGCACCTGCCACATTGCCCAGCTCTTTTTGTTGTTGTTGCAGTTTTGGCCAGGGCCAGGTTTGGACCCACCACCCTCGGTATACAGAGCCAACACCCTACTCACTGAGCCACAGATACCACCTAGCACCAAGTAGTTCTAATGGAGGGAAAAGTTATCCTGTGATACGAACCAAGGATGATGGTAGGAAATTGAATAGTGGGCAGTGCTTGGGAACTAACCAGGAGTTAGGCTTATAGATGCCTATCAAGAGGCATTGGGGACATAGCCACTGGACTGATGGTCAAAGCCAAGACCACAGGTCCTGGAAAGCTTGCTAGGAGCAAGGCAGAAGTGCAGGGACACAAGGGCTGGCAGCTGCACAAGTCAACAGAACCTGGACTGAGGTGAGAGGCTGGAGCAGCATATAAGAGCTCAGGGTGGAGCCACACCTAGGGACAGAGCCTGTTAAGGTTTTTGCTCCTGCCCAGCCTACCGCTAATCCTTCAACACCAGCTCTGTACCCAACAGTTTGATTCCATTCTGATCCTGACTACCAGAGTTAGCACTAGACTTCACAGGTTTACCGGGCTCAGTCCCACAAGACCACCCTCTCTGGGTCCCTGGGTTGCCTGCACTTCTGTCTGACTCGGCTACAAAGTCAGGGTTCTGACAGTCTTCCCTTTCAAAGTGAACAATTTGCTGAAATGACTCACAGAATTCAGGAAAATGCTGTACTTACTATTATATTTCTTATAAAGGATTCAAATGAATAGCCAGGTGAAGAGATCTGTGTTAGGCCTAATGGGCCTAGGCTAAGACAGAAAGGTGTCATGCCTAGGCTATAATGGAAAAATACCAATTAACGCCTGGAAAATTCCTGGACTGCAAGCTTTCAAAAAAAAAAAAAAATGAAATAAGTCTAGTTCACTCCCAAGATAGATGGGAAAGTACTAATTAATTTCTTGCTTCTAGGTCACTCCAACTTTCTTCCTTGGCTAACTCCCTGGGAAACAGACTGGGAGGTACCAACTATTCCCGGACTGACTTTTAAATAATACCAGGTGGGGAAAGTAATGAAACTAAGATGTATGGGGAGAAAGTACTAAAACTAAGATGTATAGGAGGGAAATATTAAAACAAAGATATATGACGTATGACTAACCACAAAATTCTGCTTCTGTACAATGCTTGCTTGCTACCCTACCTGGATGCATCTGGATAGCTTGTGTGCCAACCAGGATGCAGACCAAGCCCTACAAACCTGACCCCTTAAGCACTTGGGGCTTCTGTCTGAAACCCCGTGTTGGGATACTGAGGCAATCGCCAGCCGGCTCTTCAATAAAAGTACTCCTCTTTAAATTTAACTTGTTTGGCAGTGTGGTCTTTGTGGAACTCCTGGGCACAACATCTAGAGAGTAGGGTCCAGCCACGTCCCCAGCACAGGAGCCTCTGTCCCCATGGAGTTGGGGGTCCACCACCCTCCCACCATGTAGTTTCCTTGCCTCCTGTCATTTAGAGAATCCCATGGAGGTTTCATTACATGGGCATGATTGTAGCCACTGGTGACAAACTGTCTAGTCTCTCTCTCCTCCCTAAGGATGGATGGTGAGGCTGAACTTTCCTGGCCCATAGCCCCACCCTGCAGCTATCTGGAAGCCCCTCAGCCAAGAGTCAGCCAAAGGCATTTATCACTCAGGAGGTTTCAGGGTTTTTAGGAGCTTGGTACCAGGAACCATAACAAAGATCAAATAATTTTTATTATACCACAGAGGTAAATGTCCTGCTATCAGAATCAAGGTCAGGGCCACACTGTAACAAGGACGACTTACACCTGTGTCCTCCACAGGTGCCAGAGCCTAGGCAAGATAGGAGGCCCTGAGCCATGCAGGAAAAAAAAATAAAGGGCTTAAGTTGAAATGAGAGACCAAGAAAAGGTGTCTGGAAAAGCCACTGTGGCTCCCACAGCTTCTGAGCTCCTGCTGAGTCTTGGTGTCACCTGGCTCCTCTGCTTTTCCCAGGTGCCTTTTAAAACTTAAGAGTAAATAGGGGCCAGTCAAGGTGGCTTCCACCTATAATCCTAGCACTCTGGGCTAGCCGAGGTAGAAGGATTACTTGAGGTCACAGTGGTGCACTCCTGTAGTCCCAGTTAGAGGATGGCTTGAGCCCAGCAGTTCAAGGTTGCAATGAGCTATGATGATGCCCCTGCACTGTAACCCCAGCAACAGAGCAAGGCTCTGTCTCAAAAAACAAAACCAAAATCCTAACAAAAATGCCTAAGCAGCTGAAAATAGGGGACTAACACTGATGGAAAGAACAAGTACAGATAGTCAGGAGCTACTCCCATGCCGGTCACAAACAAGGCACAAAAATGGATGAACTTTCCATCCACTGGGCCAAATGGTTGATTGAATGATTACAGAAAAGGCAAGAGAAGACAGACAACTATTCATTCAAAAGCCTTTCATGCCCACTCTAGGCCAGGTCCGTCTTCCTTGCTGGTGATGCAAAGCAGAGCTTCATTTAGCCTCCAATAGAACCAGATAGATTCTGGGGTAAAAAGCCTCTGGGCTGGTCCCAGTGCCCAACAATAGACAGGCTGTCAAGTAATTACTACTATCCCCTGGCTTTCTGCAGCCAGACCTCTGGCTGAATTAGAAACAGGATGACTTTTTACTCCTAGAATTCACTTCCTCTGCAGAGCTCATATTTCTTGATCTTCATGGGATCTTGTGAAAGATACGTGTACACTCTTCCCCCACATAGGCATAACTCAAAAAGGCATAACTCCCCACTCCCATCTTGTCCAATTTTCTCAGATGTCAGAATTCATCCAGTGTTATTAAATTGCCTTTTCTTTGAAAGAAAATTACCTTTAAAGAAATGCCTTTCCGAGTATACATTTAGAAGTTTAAAATAGTTGTAGACAGCTATATTCCAGCTCCCACACCCCTTTCTCTCTGTGTGGGACTCCTGCTGAGCAGTTTTGTGCGGGGCAGTCAATTGGGCTAAAAGCCTTCCCTGCTGGGGGTAGAAGTGGACAAGTCAGAAAATTGTCAGAACTTGGCCTTTGGCCTCCAAGTATCAAGACAAAAGAAAAGCACTTGGGCCCCATATGTTAAAAACTGCAGAGAATTTTATTTATTCATTAACATTTCTTTGTCCCAGGACACAGAAAGAGGTGATACAAACTGCATGGATGTTAAAGGAGAGAATACTTTTCATCTTGGTGGCTCTTCCACCATAGAAAAGTTACTTTTCTTTCTCCTCAAGTTTAAACACAGGTTTACCAACCTGTGCTCTACAGTCAGCCCTTGGGTCCGACTTCTTGTACATGTATCATTGCCATGGTGATAGCACCATTGAGAACCTCCTGACCGTGGCATTAATGTTCCTATACACAGAGATCCATTGTTCACACATATTTTGATTCTCTTTTTCTGAGAAAATGGGTATGAAATTATTTTTATAAAGAAGAATGAGTCCTTGAGTTTTTCTGTCCTCATAAGAATCCCTGGAACTTTTCAAGAGGCCCTTGTTCATATATTCTCTTTGGAGTCTCTAGTGATCTACAATTTACTCATTTAAGGCAATATGTTTTTCCATAAGCAATCATCATTCTGAGTTTGTTTGAAGACAGAATAAATGGCCTTGATAATCATCATCATGAATATATATTTGGCCAACGTGACATTTTCTATTGAACACATTTTTTAGAGGATGAAGTGCTCAAGAAAAAATGCATATAAGACACTGAAAACAAGATTTGCCCTTTATTCTGTGTGCCTTTACCCACCTAAAGATGTTCTTCTATCAGAACAATGTTTTCCTGTTTAGAGGCTGAGACAGATTGTAATTAGGAGGAACTGAATCTTGGGTCCTACAGAAGAGCTATTCCAAGTACCAATCACAAAATGTAACTGTCTGTGGGCAGAAATTAAAAGGAACTACAAACTGTACAATTTGACATTCACACAATATGAGAGCATGTGACCAGTGACTTGTTTCTCTTCTTTATAAGCCACCACTAAGAGTCCATCAGAGATGTGTTTCCTTGAACAAGGTAAAGGCCAGTTTGAATGCCATCTGTCTCATATGATGAGTCACCTGTGGCATGGGCCGCACAGTGGTACTAGACTATGATGGATGGAAAATTTTTTTAAATAATACACTAAAGAAAAATAAAACTGGTCTTTCACTGCAGTTTGAGAAGTATTGGCCCACAAAGCTATTTGTTAGATGTTCATACTCAAACATAGTTTAGGGTGTCCAGAATTTCCAAATACCTGATTTAAACTGTCAGAGAAGTTCAGAAATGAAAAATAATTCAGTGAAATGTTTATTTTTAGGGAAAATGAAAATTTGAAACCACATGAGGGAAAAGAGGCCAGCCACGGTAGCTCATTCCTATAATCCTAGCACTCTGGGAGGCAAAGGCAGGTAAATTGCCTGAGCTCAAGAGTTAGAGACCAGCCTGACCAAGAGTAAGACCCTGCCTCTACTAAAAATAGAAAAACTAGCTGGGTGTTGTGGTGGGCACCTGTAATCCCAGCTACTCTGGATGCTGAAGCCAGAGGATCACTTGAGCCTCAGAGTTTGAGGTTGCTATGAGCTATAATGCCATAACACTCTACCCAGGGCAACAGAGTGAGACTCTGTCTCAAAAAAAAAAAAAAAAAAAAAAGAGTGCAGAGATATTCTGAGTTGGTCTAGTGTTTTCTTTCTTGTGGAAATTGTTAGGAAGTATAGATATACTTTTGTGTCATACTATATGTAAAATAAGTTATGTACAGGGAAAAGCAATGGCAACCTTGTTTGCAATAACAAAAGCCCAGAACCAACCTAAATGCTATCAATAGGGTCTGGTTAAACCCAGTGTAACATTTTTATACAACAAAATGTTTTGTAGTTGTTAGAAAGACATACTCTATCTGTTCAATAATGGCAAGATCTCCAACATATATTAAGTTTAAAAAAACATCAGGGTGCAAGACAATATATGGTATGATACCATTTCTGTAAAGGTAAACACACCCATACATGGGTTTATTTATTTGTTTGTTTGTTTGTTTATTGTGATGAAGTCTCACTCAGTCACCCTGGGTAGAGTGCCAGAGCATCCTAGCTCACAGCAACCTCAAACTCTTGGGTTCAAATGATTCTTTTGCCTCAGCCTCCCACATAGCTGGGACTACAGGGACCCGCCAAAAAGCCTGGCTAGTTTTTAGTCAAGACAGGGTCTCACTGTTGCTCAGGCTGGTCTGGAACTCCTGAGCTTAAGGGATCCACCTGCCTTGGCCTCCCAGAGTATTGGGATCACAGGTGTGAGTCACTGCCCCTGGCCACATGTGAGTTTTTAAATGAATGGATTACATTGGGAAGGATAGAACAGTTGCCCCCAGGTAGTAGGTACCTGGTGGATAAAGAGTAAATTTATCTCACCTTTCACCTTCACCCTTTTCTACCTTTTGAATTTTGTCTTTCATGCAAGTAGCATCGATTCCCATATTAAAAATTAATAATTAAGAAATCACAAAAATGAAAAATAAATTGCTCATGTTCAATGATACCCATAAACTGAAAAGACATTTGCCTTTAAATTTCCATGCAGGGTCTGGCACACTGCCCTACGTTCAATATTGAACTGCTGAACTAAAAATAATAGCTCATATGGAATTTAACAATATGCCCCCCAAAAGGATCATTCAATATTTATAAAACTTGATGTGTTTTCAAAGAACTGAATCATTTGAGCCAAAATGAACAAACTACATTAGGAAAACAGATGAAACTTCTACAGCTGCTGAAAGACTCTGGAATCAACTTCAGAATCAGATGCTTCCTGGAAAAGAATAATTTACCCTGATAAATTTAAACAGTGAGTTAAGAAAAATTATGCACTTACAATTACATTGTATTCTGATCAGGGAATATAGAAATTAGATATTAGCCATGGATTGCTCATTCATCTTTCATTAATTTGACCCAAATTCACAGATTCAGCAGGCCTATGCCATGTTTACTCAAATACAATCAGAGGGAATAACATTGTATTGCTAGAAAACGAAGGTAATAGTAGGAAATAATTGGAAGTCAGATATTAGGATCTCCCTGAGAAAAGTGTAGAACTGTGCTATTTAGAATCTTAAGGCATAAAAAATAACTGTGAGATTGTTACAGGTAACACAATAAATATTAGTGTAAGCCTATTTCTCTGTTCTTTTCTGCCAGATAGTTAGCCTAATGTATCTTAGTTACATACTAACAAGTCTTGATCTCAGGAATATTTGTGTTTGTTCTTTGGTGGTAATTCTCTTCAGTCTTTTCACATTCCTCGAATAATTTAGATTTATTAGATATTCTCAAGATTCTCCTAAGAGGTTCGATTTTTTTTCTTCCAGCTAAATTGCTTCTTTATCCAGTCAGTCTTTCCATTTAGGGAGTAGTAAGAGTATCCAGCAGCAGTTTTCATGTAATTCTCTACCCCTACTCCAAATGTAAATGTGTTGCTTCCTTTCGTTCAATTCCCGTAATGAGGAAATAACATTAGGTCACTTTAAAAAGAATGAAGTGGGGGTCATCTTCACCTAAAAATTACTCCTCTTCACATAAAGACAAGGTTTCGAAACAGATGGGCTAACCCCAAGCATGTGATGTGAACCCCCGCACAAATAACTCAGGAGAAGTGAACATTTTAATGGGAAAAATTCTTTACTCAAGGAAGTTCTCTGTGCTCACCCATTCTCTTCCAGGGAGCCCTTCCAACACAGCAAGGTGGCATCATCTGTCAGAGGAGTATAAACTGATCTCTCCAGGCCCCCCAAATCCCAGGTACACAGGAAAGCGACAGAGATAGGAGAAAGCTTATTTCAAAAAAAGATTTTTTAATCCCTGAGGTTTTTATGCATATAATCTACCTATAATACTGGTAACCTCAAGAGAAAACCCACCCTCCAGAAAAAGGGTTTTTGCCTCTACTACTTCTTACTGCCCTACCATAACTCAGCCTCTTGGATTCTGATTATTTTGGCAGAGTCCAGTGGCTCACACCAGTAATCCTAGCACTCTGGGAGGCCGAGGCAAGTGGATTGCTTGAGCTCAGAAGTTCCAAGCCAGCTTGAGCAAATGAGACCCGTCTTTCCTAAGAATAGAAAAATTAGCCAGGCATCAGGGTGGCGCCTGTCATCACAGCTACTGGAGAGGCTGAGGCAAGAGGATCACTTGAACCAGGAGTTTGAGGTTGTTGTGAAGTAGGCTGATACCACAGTACTCTAGCCTGGACCAAAAGTGGCACTCTGTCTCAAATAAATAAATAAATAATCATTTTAACCTTATTCCACTTAAATAAAAATGCCTGGTAATGTCCCTGAATAGCCCTCTGTAATCATAGGCTCTGCGTCTGTGGAATCTATCAACCATGGATCAAAAATTTATAAACACAGGCTGGATGTGGTAGCTCCTGACCATAATCCCAGCATGATGGAGGTGAAAGAAGGAGGATCAAGAGGCCAGGAGTTTGAAACGAGCCTGGGCAACATAGCAAAACCCCATTTCTACCAATTTTTTTTTAAATTAGCTGGGTAGAGTAGCACATGTCTATAGTGCCAGATACTTGAAAGGCTGAGGCAGGAGGATTGCTTGAATCCAAGGATTTAAGGCTGCAGTAACCTATGATCACACCACTCACTGTATTATATCCTGGGTGACAGTGCAAGATCCTGTCTCAAAGAAAAAAAGAAAAAAGGAAGGAGAGAAGCAGGGAAGGAAGCAAGGAAGGACTATTCAAAAACAAAGAATGGTTGCATCTGTACAGACTTTTTTCTTGTCATTATTCCCTAAACAATGCAATATAACAACATTTACATTACATTCGATATTATAAGTAATCTAGAGGTGATTTGAGGCATAAAGGAGGACATTCATAGTTATACACAAATACTATACGATTTTATATAAGGGACTGGTGCATTCATGGATTTCAGTTTCCATGAGAGATCTTGCTATGTAACAAATGATTTCCCCCGAATTTAGTGGTTTAAAGCTACCCCTCTAAAAATTCAGTGGCTTAAAATACTACTTGTTATTTCTCATAAGGCTATCAGTCATGTGGTCAGCTGATCTTAGCTCATGCATCTGTGGACATCTGTAGATCAGAAGGGCTGGCTGGTTTAGGGTGGTCCTTATTGAAATGGCCTGGCTTTGTTCAGTCACCAATATTCCCCCAATAGACTAACCCAGGCTGTTTTTCATGGCAGCCACAGGGTCCAAAAAAGGGGAGAGGAAGTGCCCAAGTGCTTCTTCAACTCTCTACTGTGTCAAATTTGTATTGTCCCATTGGCTAAAGTCAAATCACCAAGCGCGGAAGGGCACTAGCAAAGGTTTTGGATACAGAAAGGTGTGAAAAGTTAGGTCCATCTATGTCATCAAAATATCATGCCAGGAGGTGAGTAATACAGGTCAGTATGCTCTGAAAGCCTCCAAATGACCCCAGCCCTAGACTTTCTTCTCCAATAATTTTCTGGCTACAGAGCTGACCAGCCTGGGCCAGCTGACTAGCCTGAGCTTGTTGAGTGTGGTGTGATTGGGTGGAGTCATAGGGGAGATGATTTCCTATCAGACCAAGACTACTACTGGAGACCAAGAGCAAGACCCTTCCTCCCTGCAGCTGGGGAGAGATGACCACTAGTCAGCCTAGGAAGCAGTCATCCAAATGGGGAGGAAATAGCACCCAGAGGGGTGGGAAGAGAATAAGGAGGATAGCCTCTAGCTATAGTACATCAAGTGTGAAACTCAAATTCCTTCTGGTCCAGACCCTAGGAACCTGCCAAGTTTTTCAGCTGAGGGTGGCTGTAATGAATTGAGTTCAGGTTTAACCTCCAGAAAAGGTACAGAGGGTACAGAGAAGTTACACTTAATGAGCAAGTCACAGTTGCAGAAAGCCTTTCCCTCCTGATGATCAGGGCAGGATAAAGGAGCTGCTGCAGCAAATAAAAGAAGAAATCAAGACACAAGGATAGGCCTGTCCTGGCCAGCAGATGTGATAACAGCATGGTGGAGGACAGGGCTAGGAGGCAACTGGGAGGAGTGGTTGTGAGCACAAAACCCACGATGGTCCAGGAGGCATGTGGAGGCTAGAGTTTCAGCAACTTGTGTAGCAGGTAATGAATGAAGAAACACTAGACCAGTGTTTCTCAAACAATCTGTGAAAAAGAATGTTTCTTGTATTTCTAAACTGTCACAAGTTCTGACAATTAAGTTTGTAAAGTTGGTTTCTATGAGGGATGGGGGATCTTGCTATGCACTCACCTTGGTGGCACTGTAAAAACATCTCAGTAAGGTTTCATAACCTTGGTATATCAGTGTCTCACAGATGTCTTCATGTTGATGTGTGGGTATGGTAGTATCTTGCTAAGTGGCATTCATTATTGTTGTTCCAGGTTTTTGTATGCCATCTCAAGAATGAATTAGAATAATGAACAAATATTAAATTTCCTATTAAACTGGACAAGAGTGGAAGTGAAATCAGGGTCACTGTGAGCAGTGGTTCTCAAACTTCCTAATGCCGCAACCCTTTAATACAGTTCCTCATGTTGTGGTGACCCCCAAACATAAAATTATTTTCTTCGCTACTTCATAACTGTAATTTCGCTACTGTTATGAATCGTAATGTAAATATCTGAGATTAGGCTACCCCTGTGAAAGGGTCATTCAACCCCCAAAGGGGTTACAACCCACAAGTTGAGAACCACTGGTCTATGGGGATATTGCCAGGAAGAAATGACAGTACACAAATGGATTAAATATTTTTCTGAGGGGAGAGAAAGTGTCACTGATGAAAAAAGGTGAGAGCAGCCAGTGACAAGCAGAATTAATGAAAACATCACAAAAATTCATCAAATAGCACATCAAAATCATCAGCTGACTGTGAGAAACATAAAAGACCAAATAAATGTCAATAGAAAAACAGTTCAGGAAATCTTAACTGAAAATCTTGGCTTGATAAAGGTGTGGCTCTTGCATCACAACAATGCACCAGCTCACACAGCACTATTTTTGAGGGAGTTTTTAGCCAGTAAACAAATAATTGTATTGGAACACCCTCCCTACACACCTGATCTGGCCCCCACTGACTTTTCTTTACCCAAAGATAATGGAAATGTTGAAAGGAAGACTTTTCTTTTCTTGTTTTTTTTTTTTTTTAAGAGACAGAGTCTCACTATCGCCCACAGTAGAGTGCTGTAACATCACAGCTCACAGCAACCTCCAGCTCTTGGGCTTAGGCAATTCTCTTGCCTCAGCCTCCCAAGTACCTGGGACTACAGGTGCCTGCCACAACGCCCAGCTATTTTTTTGTTGCAGTTTGGCCAGGATGGGTTTGAACCTGCCACCCAGGTTATATGGGGCCAGCGCCCTACTCATTGAGCCACAGGCGCTGCCCCTGAAATGAAGATGTTTGATGATATTCAGGAGATCAAGAGTCATATAATGACAACTTTCATGGCCATTCCAGATAAGGAGTCCCAAAATTTCTCTGAAGGGTGGACTAGGTGCTGGTGTCAGTGCAGTTTCCCAAGGGGATTAATTCAAAGGTGACGATCTGATATTCAGCAACAAAGTATGTTAGCACTTTCTCCAGGATGAGTTTGTGAACTTACTTGTCAAACCTCATAAATTACCAAAAAGTAAAAGACTTTACAAGGGCACAAAGACAAACAAAAGACAAGACCAACTATTTTATCACTAGATAGTTTCAATAGACAAAATTATTCAGCCAAAGTATCAGAGTTTCAAACATTCCCTCTCCACTTCTGTGCTTATGTCATCAGAGACAGTTATGAAACAACTGGCCAGCTGGCTCAAATCTGTGGACCACTCTTAGGGTAACCCTGAGTTAGCTTTTGTTCATGATATATTGTAAAAAAAAGGAGACCTACCAGATTTGCATATCTGCTGTGTTCTGAGCTCTGTGCTCAGCACTCCTCATATATTATCTTTATACCTTCAGAGTTATTGTCCCCATTCTAAAGATAAGAGAACTAAAGCCAGCAAGTCTAGGAACTTGCTCTAGACTGCACGGTGTCAGTGACTATGTGGGGTTTTCTTTGTTGATGGCCTTATTCTTGGGGCTTGGATAAACACAGGTATAGACATAGTACTTACAGTAGACTCCACTCCCTAAGACCCAAATCTTCAAAACAGCTGAGTATAAGCTGCCTTTGAAATTAGTTCATCTCTGCTGTCACTATTTTTTGCTCCCTAAATGTGAAGATTTGGGGAGTTTTTCTGGGTTCCTTACATCATTCATCTCAGAAGACTGCCCTTTGGCTTTTCCCCACAAACACAGATGAACTGCCTGTGCCCTTGAGGCACAGGTGTTCTGGCTAGCATTGCCTTTGTGATCTTTGAATCAGGTGAGATCAGACACAAAGGAATCATTTCAGGTTTCATTGCAGCAATGACAGGCTCCCAACCATTATTCTAAGTTTAATGGATGTTTTATGTTGTGTTGTTTTCATTCATCTACTCAGCTAGATTAAAATGAGTTGTACCTGAACAATTAGCCTGACCTATCTACAAACTCAATTCTAAGATGCTGGAAAACTCACACAGGGAATGTCTGGGCCTTGGACTTCCCTGGCAGATTGGTGGACAGCAGAATGCTCCCTCCTTGTCTGCCCACTGTGGCACTAAAATCAGAAGGGGGTCTTGGTGCCACACCACATAAGATAGTTTACAGGGCTAGAGCCCAGTACAATCAGATGAGGAAGGGGCCAGGCATGGTGGCTCATATCTGTAATCCTAGCACACTGGAAGGCCAAGAGAGACAGAAGAATCACTTGAACTCTAGAGTTAGAGCCCATACCAAGAGTGAAAATCCATCTCTACTAAAGACAGAAAAATTAGCCAGGCACAGTGGTAAAAGCCTGTAGTCCCAGCTACTTAGGAGGCTGAGGGAGGAGGATCCCTTGAGCCAGGAATTTGAGGCTGCAGTGAGCTACGATGACACCACTGCACTCCAACTTGGGCAACAGAGCAAGACCCTGTCTCAAAAATAAATAAATAAAATAACAAGGAAGGGGAGACTGGGATAAGATGGACAAGAGAGAAGTAACAGCTTCCCTGCAACTGGGCACAGTGAGTCTGGGGAGAGAAGACTCCAGGCATCTCTAGCTGGAGGGAGCTTCCCAGAAACATCCCTTTGGGTACACAGGGAGTCAGTTTGAGACTTCTGGACCCCATGAGGAAGGCAAAAGCAGTGGAGAACTGGCAAGTCGTTGTGTGTGTGTTTGTTCAGTCCAATCCTGCCAGCAACTGTAAGTACAGCAGCAGTGAGATTGCAAACAGGAAAGGCCTTACCTGTGAGCTGTTTGGGGTTTTTTGGACTTGGCACTCAGTTGAACTACCTTAGGAAAACTTGGACAAGAGTGCAGAGGACTTTAAGTGTTGTCTAGGGCCCCAGACTGAGCCGTCGAGCCAGTAACAGCTAATAGTGTTTGGCTATGGGCCGTGTGGAGCCATTGGGTACAACTGCCCCGGCAAGCTCCACCCTCATGGTTGCAGAACAAGCATCGGGCAGGAGTGAGTAATCTAGTGACTGAGCAGCCTAAAGGGGGGGACTGAGATGCCTTGCAGCCTTAGCCCTCAGGGGCATAGAGTGAGACCACTTTTGGCACATTGGGTAAGTGGATAGCAACTTAAGGAGTGATACCAACAACAAGTGCTTTCCTGGGAAAGATTCTGCTTAGCCCAGGTTAGCAATTTAAAGTGCCTTCTAAGCAGGCTAAGGAGATATTTAGGCTCTCCACCCTGTGGGGTTTGAGAAATCATGAGAGGCCTACAGTCTCCATCTCATACAGCCGTATCAGCATTGTGATTTACATATCATACCCCAGAAAATCACCTGTTGCCCAGACAATATTCAGCAAGATATATACCTTGCTTTGTTTTTGGTTTGGTTTGGTTTTGTGTTGTTTTGTTTGATTTTTTGCTTTTTGTTTTTAATTTCAACATTTTCCCTATAGATTTTTCTTTTTTTTCTTTCTTTTATTTCTTCATTTTTCCAGTTTAAATATAATTTTCCATTGTTGCCTTTTTCAACAATTAGAACTTCATTATTGCTAGTGTTTTGGCACCTGTGGCTCAACGGGCTAAAGTGCCAGCCAGGTACACCTGAGCTGGCAGGTTCGTTTCCAGCCCCAGCCCACCAAACAACAATGACGGCTGCAACCAAAAAATGGCCAGGCATTGTGGCGGGCACCTGTAGTCCCAGCTACTTGGGAGGTGGAGGCAAGAGACTTGCTTGACCCCAGGAATTGGAGGTTGCTGTGAGCTGTGATGCCACAGCACTCTATCCAGGGTGACAGCTTGAGACTTGGTCTAAAAAAAAAAAAAAAAAAAGAACATTAATGAAACAAGGAGTTGGTTTTTTGAAAAAATAAATAAAATAGATAAACCCTTGGCCAGACTAACTAGAAATAGAAAAGTAAAATCTCTAGTAACCTCAATCAGAAATGATAACATGGAAATTACAACTGATGCCACAGAGATACAAGAGATCATCTCTGAATACTGCCTGCAACTCTACGCCAAGAAATTTGACAATGTGAAGGAAATGGATCAATATTTGGAATCATACCTTCTCCCTAGACTTAGCCAGGAAGAAATAGAGCTTCTGAACAGACCAATTTCAAGCATTGAGATTACAGAAACAAAAAAAAATCTTCCAACCAAAAAACGCCCTGGGCTGGATGGCTTCACACCAGAATTCGATCAAATCTTTAAGGAAGAGCTTATTCCCATACTGCAGAAATTATTCCAAAAAATTTAGGAGAAAGGAATCTTCCCTAACACAGTCTATGAAGCAAACATCACCCTGATACCAAAACCAGGAAAAGACCCAAATAAAAAGGAAAATTTCAGACCAATTTCACTCACGAATATAGATGCAAAAATTTTCAACAAAATCCTAGCCAATAGATTACAGCTTATCATTAAAAAAGTCATACATCATGACCAAGTAGGTTTCATCCCAGGGATGCAAGGCTGGTTTAATATACACAAGTCCATAAACATTGTCCACCATATTAACAGAAGCAAAAACAAAGATCATATGATCCTCTCAATAGATGCAGAAAAAGCATTCGATAAAATCCAGCATCCTTCTCTAATTAGAACATTGAAGAGTATAGGCATACATGGCACATTTCTGAAACTGATCGAAGCTATCTATGACAAACCCACAGCTAATATTTTACTGAATGGAGTAAAACTGAAAACTTTTCCTCTTAGAACTGGAACCAGACAAGGTTGTCCTCTGTCACCATTACTATTCAACGTAG
>CAUYRH010012240.1:0-12268 GCA_963574655.1 Perodicticus potto | reverse complement strand
TAAATTTTTTACTCAAATGCTAAATTTTACTTAAATCACAACGGCAAAATCCTCATTGGAAAAAAATTATTGGTTTTTTTTTTTTTTTTTTTTTTTTTTTGCTAAACTGAGAAAAGCAGACATATGTGTTAAAGCATGTTTAATCTTATTACCAGGGCTTACTCGGCCACAGGAGGAATTCTAATTTTCCCTTCTTTTTTATAGCACCATTATCCTATTCAGAATTTTCACCACCCTGCCGTAATTAATGCAATGTATTTTCAGTCGTGTAGCTAATCAAAGTGATAGCATCTAAACCTCTGGGTTTTCACATGTTGTGTCGGAAATTCTTGCTGCCATAGGAATACCTTTCAGCTGGCTCAGACTCTTATCAGCAGTGACACCCAGTGGCTGGAAACCTCTTAAGCAAGCACCTCTCTCAGCGCCCTGCTCCCCACCCCCTCTTTCCCAGGGAAAGATTTTTGTAAGTGCTTTGTTTCTCTGACCTTCTTACAGTTCTCCATAGGAAAAGAATTTATCAGATTGCCTAATGCCAGCCAGCTTTTCTTTAAAATTTACTCAAATTAAAAAGACTCAGACGTTTCCTTTGCACTGAAGACATTTAAACCTATCAAAATATGTTCAACTAATCTGATACTTGGTTTCTAAAAATAAAACCAGATATACAAGTATAAGGATAAAAGAGGAGAGAAATACCCAATTAATTTCCTACATTTCACACTTAAAAAAATATAACTGCCAGCAGAAAACATGGCTTTATTATTTATTCATTGCAATTCATTTAGAGCACATTAAACCACATTTGTGAGAAAAAATTAATATAAACTGTGGGCTGAAAGCAACCTAATCCCCAGTGATGTCTATCAGTAAAAATATATTCACTCTTTCTAATGCAACTATTTTATTAAGATTAACTATTTCAGCTGCTCTCATAATATGAAATAAATGGCCACTTCTGGTTTGAAGGAGGGTAACAAGATAGAAATCTTTAAAATGGTTCTTACATACAGTTTTTTATCCCATAAATTCATTGGAGAAATCTTTTTAGATATAATTCCTTCAAGAGAAAAGACAGGGTTTTGTTTTATTTTGTTTGCAAGACAAACTGTTTTTTTTCCCTCTCCTCTATATATAGTGCTAAAGGAGATTTTAATCACCTCTGAACAGATCTCTGTCTGGAACCAAACACATACTAACAAGCATTGGTGGTGGGACGGAGACATTATCAGAATAAATTCTTACTTCATCAAATCCAGTACTTCTGGAGATCTCTTATTTTCAAAGTGAACCTCTAGCATGGGAGAGGATCTTTCTTACTTTATAGAAGTGGGGGGAACTTCAGATGCAAAAAAAAAAAAAAAATCAATACTCAAGTCTTAATACAGTGGCCATCACCAAAATGGGGAAAAGGTAGTAAGTTCCTAGAAATAACATTACCTAGAAGTGGGAGGTTGTACTAGTATTCTAAACTCAAATTTAGTGGAAGGAGGTTATTTAGTTTGGCAGAGTTTATGCATATTGCTTGAAGCATATTGCATACCTAGATATCACGACATGGTGATCAATTGAGCATGGAAATATGCAATATTAAGTCATTAAATCTAAAATACCCAATTTCAAATAAAAAGTTTACTTTATTAGATCTCAAACAAGAAGCAGATCAATTAATCAAGTAAGCACCTAAATGATCAGTACAGTTTTGCCATCCTAATGGTAGCTTATTTTATTTATGCCAGCAGCCAAGAAGCCCAGACAGTAACAATGAAATCATGGCAGGCGTTTTCCTCAGTTCCACAGCTTATTGATAATTAAATATTTTTCCTACTTAAATGTGGCTCAAAGCCTGGAAGAAGTGGTAGTCAGTTGGTATAAATTCTGGTAAATAGCGTGGAGGACAAGTCCAGCTCTCGTGGTTGAGCAATGCTCCTTGTGCAATAGTATTGAGTTGCAAAAGGACTGGCCTGTCTCTATTGACCAATGTTGGCTACTTAATCACAAATGTCCTCGTCATTTCATCCTGTTGGTAGCAGGAGACATTCTCTGTAAGCGCCTGACAAGTTTTCTTGAAGCTGTAGTGGGTAGGTAACACCAGTGCTGGACCACCAAACAGATACCATTAGCTTGTTTTTGTTTGTTTGTTTGTTTTTTGTAGAGACAGAGTCTCACTTTATTGACCTCGGTAGAGTGCCGTGGCGTCACACAGCTCACAGCAACCTCCAACTCCTGGGCCTAGGTGATTCTCTTGCATCAGCCTCCCACCATTACCTTTTTTTGATGAGTACTCAGTTTTGGACTGTGTTTGGCACTTCATCTTTATCTAATCATTGTGCTGAATTCTTGCAATTGTCAAAAAGAATCTATTGTTCGATACCTGTAACAATACAATATAGAAATGATTCCCTTTTATGTAGTGACAGTAAAGAAAGGTAAGTTTGAGACAATTTCTCTTCTGATGTTCATTAATTCATGCAAAACCTATCCATCTAGCTTCTTTACTTTGCTTATTTGTTTCCAATATAATTCCCTATTACTGAAATAGTAACCCCAAACCTGGCTAGTAATTCATGTATAGATTGGGATAGATTCACTCCACTATAGCTTTTAGTTCATTATTATCCTTCTTGGTTTCAGATAGCCCACAAGGCTCATTTTTCAAAATTAAAATAACCACAACAGAACTTCTCAAATCATCATTGTACTGTTCATTCATTAGCCACATCCTACCCAAACACTTTGTTGACATTTTCAGCTATTTGCACTGCATTGGTTCCACAATGGAACTCATATTCAAAAATAACACAAATTTTGACTCATCCATGCTTTCACAAAATTTGCTCTTAAAAAAAAGAAAAACAAATTTAAAGATAATCACAAGCCAAACTGAAAGAATGACAATGTACCTTCAAAAAAAAAAAGAAAAGAAGTGTCAAATTGAAATGTCCAAGGTATCAGCTATCAAACTTAGTACTTAAGGAAATTGGATTTTTTACATTTAACCTAACAATGTGCTGCAACATGGTACCTGGCATGAGACAACATTACCCAGCAGGAGTGGGCCCAATGGATTGTGCATGATAGTTACTAAATAGTGTCACCTTATGATAGTGAGATGGGACAGGATCTGTGGTCTCTTAAGACTTAGTTATGTGCTTCACAAGGTACCAAGATCCTAGGTTCAGTAAGAGACTAAAATGGAAGCCTGGTGATAGAATAGTAGGACAGAAATATTTCCAACATAGTGCACATGATCTATGGCAGTGCCTGCACAATTGAAAGAGCATACTCACTCCCACTCCCTGGAATAATCGTCTTGTCTCTTTCCTTGTGCTTTGTTTGAATGCATCCCCAAATTTCATGTGTTGGAAACTTAATCCCTAAATTCTCTTGTTGATGGCACTTGGAGGTAAGGCCTTTGAAAGATAATTAGGATTAGATAAGGCCATCAAAGAGGAGCTCCCATGATAAAACTGGTGGCTTTATAAGAAGAACAGGAGATACCTGAGCTGGCACATTCTTGCTCTCTCACCATGTAATACCTGCCTCCACATTATCATGCCTCGAGAAGGCCCTTACCTAATCTTGGACTTCCCAGACTCCAGAAACATGAGTTAAATAAACCTCTCTTTTCTATAAATTATCACGTCTGTGGTATTTGTACTTACAGTAACAGAAAATGACTAAGGCTTCTCACTTCAGCCCCCACCTGGAGATTGCTTCTCTAACTCAATCATAGCTTCTGGGCATTCAATTCCACCCACTCACTTCCATCCTACTTTGCCTTACTTGAGACAGCATTTATGTATGTACAGCCTCTATGGCTCCATAAAGCTCTCCTAGGCCATGCTGTTCAGATTGTGCAGTAATATGTTCCTTAAAACTATTGTCCTTTTCTGATGAAGAAGAAACACTTTTGCAAAAAGCCCACAAGAGGCAGCACCTAGGTTATCTATTACCTGGTTCTTACTAATTAGTATCTCCAAGCCAGGCTAACACCTTTGGATTAAGTTTCCTGCTCTTCTGAGAAAAAAAAGACTGAGGGCTGTAAAGAAGGGCCCTCTAGGTATGCTACTAAATATATTTCTTAGAAGATGTATGAGACTTAGAAAAATTGTGATTGAAACAGTGATTGCAGAAATAAAAGAAATTCAGCCATTTTGTATTTAAGTAAATGAAACAGGCTATACCATCTTTCATTTTATCTTCAAACATTCACTCAGCCCCTATCTTGTGCCAATCAAAGTGATTAATATTTGGAATCAAAGATAAACACAGTAACTTCTCTACCCTATTGGCCTCCAAACTGGTGTACATGAAATTGTGTGTATGGGCCAAGGATGGTGGGGGGGAGCTTAATTACAAACCTTTTCCTCAACATTATTTTTTTTTAACTTGGTCTCAAAGTGACTTGGTTGTCTTTCTTTCCATCCTATATCATGCACTTATTTAACATGTATGTCTTTGCTTTGTAACCCCTCTAAAATGGAGAGTGATTTGTGTCTTCAGTTTAAATATTTTATACAGAGAGAATCAATTTTTTTCAATGGTGTGAGGTGTGGGTCCAGTATCAGACTTCTATATGTCACTAACCAGTTCTCCCTGAACCATATATTAAATAGGGATTCTTTTCCTTAGTGCATGATTTAAAATTCTAGAAGAGATTGTAGGGACAATTTTTGAGAGAAATTGGCCTAGGAAGATTTTACGACAAAGACCCCTTTGTCAATTGCAGCAACACCAAAAGTAAATAAACGGTACAATTATCAAGCTAAAAAGCTTCTGCACAGCTAAGGGCACCAAAATGAAAGCAAACAGACCGTCTTCAGAATGGAAGAAGCTAGTCACATGCTACAAATATGACAAAGGGTTGATAATTAGAATCTACAGAGAACTCAAATTAGTCAACAAGAAAAGAGCAAACAACACCAGTTACAATGGGCAAGAGACCTGAACAGAAACTTCTCTGAAGATGGCAGAAGAATGGCCAACAAACACATGAAGAAATGCTCATCCTCCCTAATCATCAAAGAAAGGCAAATGAGAACCACTCTTACCCTCAGTGAGAATAGCCCCCATCACAGAGTCCCAAATCTGCAGATGCTGATGGGGATGTGGACAGAAGGAAGACTTTTGCACTGCTGGTGGGATTATAAGCTAATACAACCGCTATGGCAAGAAGTATGGAGAATCCTAAAAGAGATAAAAGTCAACCTTCCATTTGATCCCACAATCCCATTACTAGGTATCTACCCAGAAGAACAACAACTATTTTACTACAAGGACGTTGCACCAGAATGTTGATTACAGCTCAATTCACAATTACCAAGATTAGAAGCAACGCAAGTGCCTATCAACCCATGCACGGATTAACAAACTGTGGTATATGTATCCATGGAGTACTATTCGGGTGTTAGAAAAGATGGATACTACATCTTCTGTGTTTGTCTGGATGGAGTTGAAACACGTTCTTCTTAATAAAGTATCTCAAGAATGGGGGAAAAGTATCCAATGTGCTCAATTCAATACGAATATGAAACAATATATAAACAACCACACGCCCACAGAAAAGAAAAACCACAAATACAGCTTAGCAAGGGGGAAGGGAGAGCTGGGAAAGGGAAGGGCGAAGGAGGGAGAGGGGAAAGAGGGAAGGCGATTGATGGGATCTCACCTAATGTGCACAATGTGAGGGTGTTCAGCACGCCCCCTGGTGGGCGGGGTCTCACCTAATGTGCACAGTGTGAGGGTGTTCAGCACGCTCCTGGGTGAGGGGCTCAACTACAACTTGGGCTTTACCTTAGAATTGAACAACGTAATCATGCATTTGTACCTTGCATCAATCTGAAAGAAAAAAATAAAGAAAGGCCTAAGAAATTCATTTAAAGTAGTAGCATATTTTTTTGGCACAAATAGGCAACAGGATTCTCATTAAAAGATGTTTCCCCAATATGACAAACACATCAGGGAGAAAGTGGCAAATAGTCTACCTTTGGCTGTTTTTCTTTGAAGAGCTTACTTATTTCCTACACTGATGTGGAAATAGCCGTAGGTTTCCTATTTCTTTCCTTCTCTGATGTTTACTTTTTCCCACAGTTGTCTGTATTCACGATCCGTACTTTCTTGCATGAACCTAACACCAGAAATGCAGGTAAATGTCTGTATCTCAGGGGGCACGTAAGTGTTACTTGGTGTTCACTGATCTACGTTTAGAGATCTTACAAGTATATTTTAAAAATATTAAAATATTTTAATTCTGATTTTACAGAAAAATTCTGAGAAAAAAATGTTATGCCCTTTTCCCTATACTCTCCATTTTCTGGCTTGTTTGAAAGTACCCAGCTTGTAGAATTAAGCTGATAAAAATAAGCCCAAGAGAAAAGGCATGATTAAATTAAACACACACACACACACACACACACACACACACACACACTCACACACACAAAAAATATTGAATAAGCCAAGTCACCTGCCCATTTGGCAATAGTTAACAGGATAAAAAAATACAAGGAGAGAGATAGAGAGAAAGAGAGAGAGATGGAGGGAAGGGAAAAAAGTTTTGCACAAGATTAAACTGTTTTCTGCGGGCCGAGTGATGAATAGGACGTCTTGCACACGTTCCTTACGTTTGCTTCAAAGCATTGCACAGCATGCCAGGCTCTCAGCCAGTCAGGAAATCTGCATTTTGCTGGGTCTTTAGCACAGAGATCTAGGTGGTCGCAGGTTGCTTTCTTGTAGGGTAATGTTTAACACACTGTATAACACATCCTTGAAAACTGGCCAAAACTGCCATGGGCTTGGCACATGCTTTTGGAGCTCCTTGTGCCAACAGACATCTTTGCTAAGTGAAAGCAAATCAGAACCAACATTCTTCCTAGCCTGTTGAAATAAAAGGCTCCTGGGAATTGTTGAGTGTTCGATTGCTGTTCTAAAACCCTTCATTTTGTGCTCTTGTTCTGGGTTGTGTTTTTGTTGCAATTGGCTCCCTGCCCCAGGAACTTGTTATCCTGCGCTGGGTTAACTGCGATAGGCAAAAGGTGTGAGGGGGTACTTGTTGATCTGACTGTAGCCCATTGGCATTTCGAATTACTTCTACCACAAGAGGGGGGTATACATCTTTGAAAGGTAGAGGTGATATTTTGATTCCCCATCCCCACCCCCGCCCTCCTTTGAATTGGAGGAATTGGTCTTTTTGGTTTCTCAGTCTTTCATTTCTCTCCTTTCTCTAGAAACTCATCAGATAGCCATTCTGCATTGTCACTTCAAGGCACTTTATCAGCCTTGAAAGTGTAATAAGTAAATAAAGGATATGTATGTGGCTGTCTGGTGCGCTGGGGGTGGGGTATTAAACAGAGCTAACATTCACATTGCTACATGGTCAAATAATTTTTCAACATCCCATTTAAGCCCATGGATAAAACTATGGAATATTTCATTTATAGTCTATGTCTATGTAATAGTATGTAGAAGGAAAAGCAATTAACTGAAGGTAAATATTCATTCCCAAATATTTACGTCATTGAAGATTGCAAGAATGCTATTTATTCATTTATAAGTGTTTCATTGAGGACATTTTTATTGAACTGTCACTATGCGGCAAGCACAAATGATACAGCAGAAGACGAGAGAGACTCGGCCACACTCTCACTGAGCTTGCCCCTGAGTGGGAAAGACAAAGACCAAATGAGTTTACCAACAGATACACGTGTCAGGTGGTGGGAGGCAAGTGGGAAGGAAGATTATCAATCAGATTAGAGAGACGTGCAGGGGAAAAGGACAGTGCTATTTAGACAAGGTAGTTAAGTGAAGCTTTCCTAAATCAAAAAAAGAGGTGAGTACATATAATTTGCCTCGCATTTATCCAATCATTTAACACCTATTTATATTGCCTAATATACACAATGTAGACCATATACACTCTTTACTATTTAATCTATAGTAGTTGAATTCATCAGGCATTAATGACTTGAAGAATTACCTGATAACATACCACTGTGGCATAACATGCAGATTAAAAGCTTAGGACTGGATATCAAACACCTGTGTTTGCACCTTACTGTAGTATGACTTCTGGTAATTATTTAACTCTTTTTTTTGTATATAAAATGATATGTCTCATAGATATATAATGTATGTAAATAAAATAACAGGTGAGAAGACCTAACATAGTCCTTGCCATACCATTCACACTGCATTTCATGTTAGCTACTGAAATCATTAAAATCAACTCAGAGCCGTATGTTTCAAGTTAAAAATAGTAATGATGTAATCATGGGAACATTTTTAGTTATTAAAATCTTTCACATATTTTAACGATATCATCTTTAAAATGAATAGTTACAGACTAGAGTATGAAAAATATAATAACTACCACACTAAGAAACCTATCAACCCATTAACAATCCCCCATTGTCAAGATGTCATTAGGAACTTAATTATGGATGATCTTTGACTCGGGATGGTTTGAGTTATATATTTTTTTAATTTTACAATGGTGAGAAAACCACATGCATTCCATAGAAACCATACTTTAAATTTGAATTATCTTTTCTCAGCTAACCACACGTGGTGTGATAACTCTTTTGCAATCCTTGTGTGTCAGCATGCTGAAGCTCCCAGTTAGCCGTGAGACCAGCAGGGTGAGCAACCAGGTCCCTGCAGCCTTCGGCGTTGCTGGGTGGTTTTACCAAAGCTCATGAAATTGTTCTGAGAACATGTAAGGTAGGCTAGCCTAAGCCTAGGTGCATTAAGTGCATTTTTGACGTATGATATGTTCAACTTATGATGGGTTTATTGGGACATAACCACATTGATTAAGTAAAGGAACACCTGTTCTAGCCCCATTTCTCTAGATGATATATGTCTGGGAGCCAGAGCTGAATGCTATAGATCAAGCATCCTCAAAATATTAAACAGGGGGCCAATTCACTGTCCCTCAGACCGTTGGAGGGCTGGACTATAGTTTAAAAAAAAACTATGAACAAATTCCTATGCACACTGCATATATCTTATTTTGAAGTAAAAAACAAAATGGGTACAAATACAATTCACACCAACTCATGTGGCCCGCGGGCCGTAGTTTGAGGACCCATGCTATAGATCATCCTGCCGTAATGAAAAGGAATCATGTCTGTATTGTTGCCCAAACATCTGTGCCTTCTGCCACAATCTTAGATCACCATGAACCTCATGAGGCTCTGAGGCCTCTCTGTCTCCATTTTAGATCTTCTCAAATTTCTGTTCCTAATTTGAGCATACACAGGAACTTTTTCTGTTTTCTCCTAACTATCCAGGACTCTGAAGTTGACACCATCCTAGACAGGATGTGGGTAAAGGCTCATGTTAATTCTGTGCTACATACATAGAAGGCAGGTGAAGCCTGTACCCAGGGGATCCTCTGATATTGTCAGAGTCTTCATAAGGGACATTTCCTCGCCTCCCAGCATTTTAGCCTCTGACTGGGTCTGGTAGGGTGACTTCTTTTCAAACAACTGTCTTGAAATCATCCTCATCAAATCTTTTTTAACCAAGGCCCGTGTTTCTCAAGCATTTGTGTATAACAGAATCTTGACTCTTAGCCTGCAGAGCTCCACCCCCAGAATTCCTGATAAAGACTCAGGTGGAACCTTGTAACTTCTAGAGAGTTTTTAGGCGAAGCTAATGCTGTTTGTGCAGGAGCCACTGACCCAGCTTAGTCTTAATTTCCTTTGGACTGCAAGATCATCATAAAAGCTATGTTTCCTTATTTATATTTTATAATATAAATCTTTTCTCAGAATCTCAAAATTGGCTCTTAACATTTAAAGTCCAGATTTTGGAATCCTAGGAAATTCTTTTCTCTTTCACCAAAGCCTAGTTCTTATATATCCAAAGTGTTTTGTCTTTCAAACCAGCAGTTTTCTATTTTTTTCCTTCCTATGTTTTATATTTGCTTCAAACTAAGATGAATGAAATAAAATACCAGGAGGAGGAAATATATGTATTTTATTTATTTATTTATTTTTTAATCTATGTATTTATCAATCAATGTAAGGGAATATGGCACAATTCCTAGGGGATGCACACGTATTTTTTATAATTCCAAATGTTCTTTTCAATTTGAAAAAAAAATAAATCTGCATGAATTTGAAGGTATCTACTGTTTTCTATTTTAGCCTTCTGATTGCTAAATATGATTTAGGCACATAACAGTTTTCCAAACTTTGGAGGTATCATACTGTTTTGCAATTATGTTCTGTTAAATAACGCTTAGGCAGATTACAAGTACTTAGCTAAATTAATATGAGCAACCGTTTACAATCTGTTATACTTTGCTTATGGTAATTTTTAAGAGATTATGTTGAGTGCACCAATAAGCTGGCTGAACCTGCTAAATGAAAGTGCGTGCAGTTAATCCTTCCTCTTACAGCATTTAATTTAGACCAGAGGAGTTGTTCTTTTCATAGTTTATACCTAAGCGTCTAAGTGAGCACCTCGGCCATTGAGGACAGTCTCTGCACAAATGCTGCATACAGACAGAAATATCCTTGCATATTTTGACAAACTGTGGTGAGACTAACCTGATACAGTTAAATGACTAAAACATAATATTATTCATTTCAGTTTTGCTGGCGTCAAGCAGACGGGATTGTGCACTTGTTCTAAGTTTTTAATCGCTTTTCTAGAAATAGCCTTAAATTTAACTGGGACTTAATTATAAGATCTCTATTTTGATTATTGGAGTTTGGGCATAAAATTTCAGTTGCTAGTTTTTTGCTTGTTGGTGTAATTGGTTGTTTTGGAGACAGGGTTGCTCTATGACATAAATCCATGAAGTGGTTTTTCCACATGGATGTGTTCCATAATCTGGCCTAGCCCTAGGGTTCTGCATGACACTTGTACATAGATTATATACAAATAGTGTAATCATGCTTTAATATGTGAAACTGACTGTGATAGTGGAGGATGAAAAGGGCATGTTGGGAGGAAATTATCAAAACTGCTTAGCAGGTGAAGTTTCTGCTTCATGTTTGAAGATCCATCTTTTTCTATTATTCTCTTTAACAGTTCTGCAGAGACATTTTTCTTTTTGCAAAATTGTATCGGCCCATCTCTGATTCCTCCCTGCCAGCTGCATCCTTCTATTTCTGTTTATTTCAAGTCATCAAAAACTCTTTTCCATTTCTGCAGGCTGAGTTTCAGTGGTCTGGTCTTTCCTTTGGCTGGAAAATGTACTGAGTTCATGTGACAGCGGGTCTAGTGAGCAGGCTCATACTACCCATTAATGCATTTTGGTCCAGGATCTAGACAGTTTTGACTCTATTTTTGCTAATTGGAGGCAACATGAAGACAGTGCTTGCTAATAAGTCCAGTCCAAATACTGAACACAGGGGTGATAACGTTTCAGTGCTTCTTAAGCTCTGAGCACATAAAACCATTCTCAGACCCTCAGTTAATCTTCATTGTTTCTCATGGGTGCCATTTATACTACAGACCTGCCATTACCTTCCCAGCAACCACCGACCTTTCATTTGGTATCCGTATCTTGACATTTAGGGAGATAACTTTTTCTTCATTCCTAACCCATGTGATTTGAGGGAAACTGGTTTAGCCTTGACTTTTAGGATACACATGAACCCAATGTGCCCAGGCAGGGCACTGAAGCTTCTTAAATAACTTAGTATATCAGCTAAAAAAGTGAGATTCTGAGTGGTGCCTGTGGCTCAAGAAATAGGGCACCAGACCTACATATCGGGGTTGGCGGGTTCAAACTCAGCCCTGGCCAAAACTGCAAAAAAAAAAAAAAAAAGAAAAGAAAAGTGAGATTCTCACATATGGATTTTACAAACGAGCAACCTTCAGGGGCAAAGGGAAACCAGAGGAGCGAAAAACAAGTGCTTCCAATGTCGTCAGACTGGCCACTCCAGAGAAGACTGCCCCCAGCAATACCACTGGCTGGGCAAGCCAAATGGACCCTGTCCAGATGCAAGGGTGACCGCTGGAGGGTGGCCTGTCCCTGGAGGCGAAGGCCTCCTGGAACAGGGACCCCATGGGAGCCCAAACTGGACTGAGAGTCCCCAGGGCAAATTCTCATGGTTCCAGCTTGTGTCATCACCCCTCAAGAGCCCCAGGTCTGCCTTAGAGTGGAGTGCCAGGAGAGAAAATTTCTTTTGGACACTGGAGCAACTTTTTCTGTACTTCTCTCCAATCCTGGTCTTTTATCTCCCAAATCCATAACTATACAGGGGGTGTCTGGACAGCCGGTTACCAAATTTTTCTCCCAGCCCCTGCA
>CAUYRH010012238.1:0-27894 GCA_963574655.1 Perodicticus potto | reverse complement strand
AATGTGCTGGTTTCATATATAATCTGAAATGTTTTCATCAAACTGTTTAGCATACCCTTCATGGCATTTTCTTAGTTATTGTATGAAGACATTTGTATTCTGCATTTAGTAAGTTTCACCTGTACCCTTCTAAGATGCACCACAGGTGTGGCCCCACCAATTATCCTCCCTTTTCCCCAACCTGCCCCCTCCCCACAAATGTTTATTTCATAGACCTCCTCCACTTATACAAATAAAGTAGAATTTAGTTGACTGCTAAATTCTAAGACTACTATGATCAAGTAGGCATACATCTCTGCAAGTTAGACCTTTGCGATTGCTTTGACCCTGTTATTCCCTGTGGTAAATGTACCTGCCTTGCCTGTGGCAAATAAGTGCTGCCTCTTAGCCCCTGCCACACTAAAATCCAATAATTCCCCACTGCATTTAGATTTCTAATGAAGTGGCAGCAATTCATTCTGTATTTTATGACCTAGAGAGAAGAGTAACCACAGAAATCTTCAAGAATGCTGGGTGTCACCTTACAAATGTATTTCTCACAGTCATATTGCTCACCATGGTTAAGGATGTGTCTCTGGTTCTTTTCAGGACAGGTGACCCGGTCTTTAAAGATAAACCCCTCTAACCCTTGGATCCTTTCCTCTACAGTACACCAAGGAGTTTTGCCATTTTAACTTCATTTAGTGTAAGCCACCTCTTAGACCAGATTTCAGTCAACCAACCATACAAACTATTAGAGCCCTTTCTCACCCACCACACTGCAATGTGAAATCTAGAATTTCTGTTTAGAGGGTTCACATCAATAAAATTGGTCTGATCCAAGTTTTTCTGCTTTCTACTATCATCTCATAGTCTTAATATCCATTCTTATACATATTCCTTGGATTTCTGTCTGTATAACTTGGAAAAATTATGTAGTTATTTTAGGATGTAGCATTTTTCTTGTGGATCATACTTTTTCTTCTTTCTTTCTTTCTTTCTTTTGTAGAGACAGTGTCTTACTTTACCATCCTCAGTAGAGTGCTGTGGCGTCACATAGCTCACAGCAACCTCCAACTCCTGGGCTTAGGTGATTCTCTTGCCTCAGCCTCCCGAGTAGCCTGGACTATATGCACCCGGCTATTTTTATGTTTTGCAGTTCAGCCGAGGCCGGGTTTGAACCCGACACCCTCGGCATATGGGGCCAGTGCCCCACTGAATGAGCCACAGGTGCTGCCCTGGCTCATACTTTTGATAGAACAGGTTTGGAGCCTGCTCAGACTTGAATGTAGTTATAGGCCTAAAAATAAATGGTGGTGAAGGTGGGTCATGAGGAAAATCAGGAGTGTCTTTCATGGCAACCACTTCAGGGAAGTCCATTCTAGTGTTCTTAAGCAAAGCAGGGTTAATCTCTTCAGATAGGAATGGAACACCTCCTTCTGCTGGCAAAGAACCCTTAATAGAATTTAGGGACTCAGTGTTTCCAGTTTTATTCTGATCTTCCCTCATATCCTCATTCCAATTTTTAGAATCCTATTCTTTCCCATTTAATTCCCTCACTTTAAACAGCAAGTACCTTGCGAAGTTAGAAATTCACTTTATTTTGTAATTCACCTATTCACAGTATGGGATTCTGGATTTTGTTTTCAGCAACCCCAGTCCTGCAGTGACAGGAAATTCCTTTCAGAACAGACATAGAAACTCTCAGGTCCTTTATATAGCACTTGAGCTGAGAATTTCAATCCCCGAGCTTGTCGTTTTGTTTCCCCATTTTGTCCAGTGCAATTAGAAGCCACCAGCCAATACTTTTATGCTCATTAGTTTGGGAAAAATGTTCTAAGGCATCAAATGGTCACTGAAAACTTTTCCCATTTGACTAGGAATATGCAATGGTGATGTTATGCATATGTTTATGGCCATATCACAGTATGGACTCAGTGCTCTTTTTATCCTTAGAAATAAAATTATAAATGTCTTTAAATCTAATGAGATTTGAGACTCAATTCCAGAAGACCTAGAACAATTCAGAAACTCATTCTTATGATTTTGTGTCTTAGAACCACTCTCAAAACCAAAATTGGATGCACACACGAGGGCTGTCCAGAAAGAACCCAGCTATACACTATGAAAAGTAGAGACAGACATGCTCTATACTTTCTAGACAGTTCTCATGTGTCAACATATCTCTATTCCAATCTCTTTTCAATCACTCTCCCTAAAGAGATTTTTAAAGAATTGCCTCAGGTGATTGTGGGTTCTGAAAAATCCAAAATTCACAGGGCAGGCTAGAAATGGTCAAAGCTAATGCTGCAGTCTTGAGTCAGAAGGTGGTCTGAGGGGAACGCCGTTTCTTCCTTTTTAGTGAATGTCAATCGTTTCTCTTAAATTCTTCAACTGACTGCATGAAGCCCTTCACATGGTGAAGGATAGACTTTCAAAGCCTGATTTAAATCTTACTCCTATCTGAAAGACACCTTCACAGCAACAAGTAGGTCAGTATATGATCGAATAACTGGACACCATGACCTCGCCAAATCGCCACCCAAATTTACCCACCACAGCATTATTGTGAAGTTAATGTGAGTGAGATATACTCTCTATGGAGGCTTAGTTTGTCTACTGTAAGCACTCACCAAAGGTTAACTTTTAATAAGTACTTTTTATGTAATACATGTTGAGTGTGTTAGACTCTTTACATACATTTTTTACTTAATATTTACAATATGCTCTTAAGTATTTATTAGTATTTCTATTTTGCAAATAAGTATAGAGACTGGCACAGATAGGTACAATCATTCCTCAGAAAGTTCTCTTTAGTAATCAAAGAACCATCTCTTACTCTCAATCTTCTTGTTAGATTGCAGTTAATTGAATCTTGCTTTAAGGGTAGAGGCATACTCATTAAATTTATCCATTTATTGTGTATCCTTGGCCTCAGTAATTGGCTTAGGATTGGCATATGACCAAGCCAGACTTTCTGTAATGGGGAGAAAAAAAGCATTCTTTCTTCTGGGCCTGCTTAGAGAATAGGAGGTGTATACACCACCTATACCTGGAGAGGTGAGAGAATAGAAGGAGGGCTGGGGGCTGTACACTTTATACCTGGAGAGGTGAATCTACCTAAGAATGGAGACCAAGAGGAAGAAGTACAACTGAAAAAGCACAAAAAGGTCCTGGAAATATGACAAGGCTCCTAGAGTTTATGACAGCACAGTTCTCAGTAATCCCATCCCAATTAGCCTATATGTATATATTTTTAATTAGCTAGGTATTTATACATAAATAATACTGGTATTAAAATCTCTGCTCCATGCCAGAGCAAATACTTGCTATCTGGCCTCATCTACAAAGGCAGGACCTTGAAGACTGGTTTTCCCTTGAGGCGTTGTCTACAGAGAGTATAAAAACAATAGTAACACAGACTAAATAAATCTCAGTGTACTTTTCATTACTACCCTGACTGGGAATTCTAAACAATATCAGTGATAAAATATTCCTCCCTGAAAACAAATGTTTTGTCAGTCTAAGTTCTAAACATTTGCTCTAGCCACTTTTGAGTTTGCATAATGTATATGTAACTGCACTTGACTCAAGCCATGAAGACTCAGATACGCATGTTCATTTCAGGAATAAACTGAAGAGATTTCCTCTAGATTCAGACTCAGCTGGGTCTAATTTTTAAATGTTTGCTCTAGTCACTCTTCTGTTTTAAGTGTGGAACACAAATAAAAATTCTAGAATGACAGATTTGAAGTAACTTATTTTTTTTTCTTTACAATCACTGTGCTTTCTCAGTTTATTTCAAATCTATTGCTTAAATGCAAGAGTATATTGTACTATGTGGGTTGAAGACAAGACAATGCAAACTTGAACATTTCTGGCTAATTACAAATACACCAGAAGTCTCAAAATTAATTTCTGTCTTTTATCCAAATATATGATTCTTCCTAAAGGATCTATTACTATAAAACAGTGAATTTGAAGCTTATTACTAAAAATTTTGTCATGTAGAGCTGTGATGTGTTAAAAAAATGATCTGCCTTGGGTGTCAAATATTGTAGTTATAGCACTTCTGTATGGATCCCTCATTTGGCACTTCCAACATACTCTTTATATATTGGAAGTGCCAAATGCGGGACTTTGATGTAGATGAGGGCAGGAAGCAGGCTTATGTTTGTCTGTATCCTTTAGCCTGTCTATGCAAAGGGGAGACCTTATAAGTACTTGAGTACTTGTGTTCATTGAGTATAAATATCAGACTGATGGAAGGGTATGTCTAGAGAAAGCAATGACATTTAATAAGTACCAATTATATCCTAGATGCTTTCACAAATTAAAGATAAAACCTAACCCCGAACAGTTGGGCACTTTCTAACTATTGTAATAGACAGATGAGTTAGGGTTGCCAGGATGTCTTATGTAACCATCACTGAATATGCTTAATTGCCTTTTTCTCTCTTTTTTGTGAAACCGAGGCTCACTCTGTTGCCCCAAGCTGGAGTGATGCGTGGTCATAGCTTACTGTAACCTCAAACTCCTGAGTTCAAGAGATCTTCTTGCCTCAGCCTATAGAGTTACTGGGACTATATAGGCATGTGCCATGATGCCTGCTTAGTTTTTCTACTTTTAGTAGAGACGGGGCCCTGCTCTTGCTCAGGGGGGTCTTGAACTCCTGAGCTCAAGCAATCCATTAGCTTCAGCCTCCCAGAGTGCTAGGATTACAGGTGTGAGCCACCATGTACAGCCTTAGTTGCCTTCTTCTGAAGGAGGGGCCGAAGTGGTCAGGTTTATATCCTCTTGGTCCAGGGTTGGATTCAGAATTCTTGTATCATTGAGATACAGAGTCCGAATTAGAACTTATTAAGTTTGGAAATATAGAAATTTGGTCAGTTGGGAATTAAGCAACAGCATCAACCTCACCGAAGTCTCAAACCAACCATAAACCAATGTATGGAGAAGCAAAAAGGATAATCGTGTTATAGACAGCTGGCAGACAGAGGAATGTCAGACATTCTGCAGAGTAGAAGTGAGAGAGAAGGAGGGCATCCATTCCTATGACCCTTAGTCACATTGTGGGCACTTGGGGGTCTGTGCAACTCGTAATTACTTATTTTAAATTGATTTTTTGCTTAATTTGTTGAGGTTGGATTTCTGCTCCCTGCTCAGAGCATTTATTGCTTATTCTTTGAATTGTTATGTGTTGATTTTATTTAGGGAATAAAAGAAGTTTTAGGAAAGATAGATCTTACCTTATGTTCTTTGCGAATACAACAGTACTCTACACTTAGACTCTTAAAAAGGCTTTCAGAATAAATACTAAAACATTTGCTTATACTCTTTAATTCTCTCGTAACTGCAATCATTTCCTTATACTGACTATGCCATCATTCTTAAATGTATTGGATAAAGTTTGCCTTTGAAACTCTGGCAAAATCTATGACCATGATTTTCACACACACGTGCACACACACGATATTTTGAATATAATTTTACAGGTTTTACACATCCTAGGGAAATAGTAACAAGTAATACTAGCCGCAGTAATAAATTTTAATTTACACATAACTACATTTCTGCAAATGTTTACATCAGCATATTAATATTTCACTATGATAAGGTACTATTTGATGGAATCCTATGGTGATTTGATCTGTAGATTAAAGAAACGTTCCTGAAACAAGATATTTTCAAATTTTTTCTACAACTCTAAATTTTAAGATATATGATCTGTTTGATACCAATATGATAGAATTTTAAGCATGTGTCAGATTTAAATTGCTTACATTTCCTTGGCTATAAAAACTACCTCGCCATACGTCTAGTCCAGAGAACATAGCTGCATCAACTTTCCATATGAGAAAAAAAATAACCACTTACAGAGAAGGGTTTTTAAATTTAATATCAAATAATTAAACTCCATCCTTACATAGAGATCTCAAATTAAGATTGTTTACATGATCGTTAATTAGATGCAATTAAGAAGTGCTCTCAAAGCACTACATCCAGAGGGAGGGTTGGCAGTGCTTGATAGAATGGCTCTCCACGCACAGGAGGTTGCTGTAGTGTTTATGGAGGCGTTTCCCTTTGGAGGACACCATAGGTGCACTTCTGGTTTTGCCACAGGAGGAAACAGATGCTCAGTTTTCTTTTAGAGAAAGAGGGTTGAAAAGTTCTGTTTGACAGTCCCGGACAGCAAGAAGTCTTCCCTGCCCTGCTGTTGTCCTGACCATGCAGCCAGGATGATGCCTGTGTCAGATTGCATCATTCCTTTGCTCAGAGCCCACCGGGGTCATCCCACCTGAGAGCAGCCCGGCTGGCCTCCATGCTGGGTGGGATCGTGCCTCCCTACCCCTGAGGTGCCCTGGTCCTTGTGGCTCTTGTCTCTTCTGCGTCCCTTACTTCTCTTACTCTGGGCTCACCCAGCTCCAGGCACATATCTCTCCTTTTCTCTGGAATGTTCCCTGATAATCCCCTGACTTCTTCCCTCACCTTTATTTGCTCATATATTCCTTTTCAGTTGACCCTTCTCTTGCTGCCTTTCTTAACTCTCCTCAATCTTGCATTCCCTATCTTACTTTTTGGCTTTATGTTTTCCTGTAGTACTGATTACCATCTGATTTGCTGCAATTCTTTTTTTAATTTGGACATATTTTCTGCAAGGAAATAAATTCCAAGGAGACAAATGTTTTTAACTGCTTTTTCCCCCCTTTCTGTCTCTAGAACCTGTAAGATGATCCTAAGTAGGTACTCAGTAAGGATTTGTTGAGTGTATGAGTTATTAATGAATGAAAGGGTCTTAAACTGATTATAATTCTTGGTTCATTGAATTTTTATTTTTTAAATGGTATTTCTCTACTTTTATAGATTTGGGGGTTTGATTTTTACCTTGCAGTTAAATTACCTCTTAAAATCTACTTTGAGCATGCACACTGGCCAAATTAACATCATCTTGTTTAGCAGTGGCAGAAACTCTACTGGCTAAAGAATTTATTATAAACTGTTATCACAAGTTTACCAATGTTATAAAGTTTGGTAATAATATTTGCTGTAATTAGTGAATAAGGTCATTCAGTATGTCTTCCCTGTTCACAACAGTGTGAATAAACTTCACAAAGAAGCCAGTCCCTTGAAGAAGTGACTAGAAATCTTGAGACAAAATGTAGAGCCCGAGAATTAACATGGTGAAGAAAAGAAGCCTTGGGTCATTCTTATTCATTTTTATCTGACTAGTCGTTACTAAAAGCTCACCCTAAGAGTGGAAAATGTAGGAAGAAAAAGTAAATAAAACATTTTGTGTTTAGCAAGATTCTCAAGGGGCTTGAGTAAGGCCAGGCTGTGTTATGTTCTGTATCTGGTGACGGGTTCCTCAATCAAGAGAGGATCAGCTTTGTTGCTAGGAATGTTTGAGTTGGAACAGTGTAAGAGGCAAAAAATAAACAAGCTTTCAGAAACAGACCTTTTCCTCTATAAAAATTGCCCTTGGCCAGTCCTTTGCATTAACTGCAGTGTGCACTGAGTGATAGGAGAAGGTCCAAAGGGCTCAGAACTCTACCTTCAAACCACAGCACGCTCTGCATACAACACAGGCATCTTTTTCTTAAGAGTCCTGATACATGGCACGTTGATTAGATTAGATGCATGGGGATTCTTTTGATAATAATAATTGTGTTTTTATACCAAAGTATATAACTCAAGGTCTGGCAAGAATATCAGAGGTATGATTATGTGCTGCCTCGCAAATATGAAACCTAAGCCGTTCCTCCGGCAGGGACTGTCAGTGGGCTGCCTGTCCTTCCACTGGTGGGACTAGCAGGTTGTGTCATTCTGTTGTTTTCTGAAGGGAAGATGATAAAGTCAACCACATGTCTGAGGACTGACAATTTCAGCAACGAATATTGCTTTAAAGAGCAGGGAACTTAGTAGTCCCTACTTATTATATTCCTGGCAACCTCAGTAAGTCAAACGACCTTGTGGAATTTAATGTAAAATCCAGTGAGAAGAGAGATTTGCTTGGTTTGATTTGAGCTATTGTGATTTAATTTCTCTGTTCAGTTTTACACTCTGGGGATTTGGGAAGCTCCATCACATTAATAATCTGTTGGTGATTATTCATATAAATGAGTTTATAGCTCCTACAAGGACAAGCTTTATATTTGTTTTCTATGAGCAAATATTATCAAAATTACTGGCACATAAAAGAATCTAGATCAGTGGTTAAACTGGTGCGACGTTAAATTCCCTTTCCATTTTGTAAAATACAAATGACAGATTATTAGGTCATTTAAATAAAATGAATATACCGATTTGTCAACATTTCACTACTCACAATACTTAACAATAAATACATAATGTCTCAAATTTTAAACGAATGTGAAATGGAAATAATCCCTTCACTATTGAAAGGTTTTTGTGTGTTTGTATGTGTGTAGAATATTAGGCTGTTTGAATCTATTTTCTGAAGTAGTGATGTGTTTCTTCTGAATAGTTAGCTTTTGTGTTTAGATATTCTCCCAAACTTATCCCACACTACCTGTCTTCTTGACAGTGCAGGTAAACTTATGTATTCAACTTATTGTTAAATAAATGAATCCCTGCTGATATTTATTTTCAAATTACATACGTGCCCATGTGAGAAGCAGTTAGATAAAAGATGAGTGCCTCCTGCAAGTTAAAACATCTGTCTTAGAAACTTTAGCATTGAGGCTTATATTTGAAGCCATAGCTTCTTTTTTCTGGAATCTTAATATATGTGATGTGATTCTTGCAATTGTGAGTTTCTATGACTCTCTTATAACCCAGATTCACCTTTTCTGGAGTGCTGCCTTTTATTTCTGAGAGGCCTTCCTTCCAGGCCTCCCAAAGAGAATTTGGAAAATGCTTGATAGCCTATATTTTTCAGTAACAATCATATACTTTAAACTCATGCAATATATTTGTTCATTTTTTGCATAATAATAGCCCAACAGAGATTTAGCTTTTTATAAAACTTAGTAAAAAACTCACCATGAGCAGAGAGTGCTCAAAGAATGTAGGCAATATTGCTTATAGGAAAAACAGAATGATATAATGCACTAAAGCTTAATAGACATGTTGTTCTTAGTGAAAATATGTTGTTTCATTTAAGCATATAATGTAGATTTAATATTTGCTATTTTTATTAAGAATTCATATTCAGGATTCATATCTGTGCCAGAGAACCCTAAAATTTATACTTTTATAAAATTATTTATTACCAAGAACATTTCTTACAAATTATTTACTAGTAGGTCCATAAATATTTCTTATTTCCAGGTGGCATAAACAAAGTTTAGAACATGAGGGTCCGCATGCCATGAAAGAAGGAATATTCCAAAGGAAAATTCGTCCTGCCTGGTCCTAGAGATATGGTTCACGTGCAGTGATCACATGGGTGGTTTTGCAGGGAGAAAGAGTGTCAGCCTTCAGGAATGATTCTATTTCCTAAAGGAATCATCCGGAAGTGCTTTTTATTAGATGGTTGGTGTTATAAGTAAATAGTTTGTAAATTGCTTTAATTTATTCCAAGGAGAGCTATGTCAAACAATAGAATCAAATACCATGTAACTAATTTGGGACCTAACGTTACTGGCACCTTTTTCAGTATCTCTCCTTTATAAAATAAAGTGAGGGCTCAGAATGGAAGCTATTAGGGATGTTTTCTGAAACATTAACTATGAACTTAGCCTAGGAGTCACATTCTGGTTGACATCAGTAGAACAAAATGCTGGGAAGGTTGTTACTCACCCATTATAAAGTCATTCAAATAGTCATTAGGGGTTCCTTTGTCTAACAGTGTACACTAACACCATGCAATGATTTAACCAACTGCAGATTGTAGAGTCTCTCATACAATAACCTTAATAGTAACCCAGAACAATTCCATGAAATTCCTGTCTTCTTCAACATTCTTAAAACAAACATCATATATGTATTAGATTATGATAGGGTCTGAGATCCAAGATCTAATTAGGAAAAACATGCCAATATAATATAATATTAGGAAAAATATGCCAATATCATATAATATAATATGGTGAGCAGAGTGACTGGAAAAATTAGCTTATGAGAGGCACTTGATCCCCACTGTGTTTTTAGGGAAAGGATGAAAGCAGGAATGCTCCTTAGGAAAGCTGCTTCTGAAATTATTTTGGAAGGACAGGTTTCATTTGCCAGTTGATTCAAATAAGGGAACAATGAAGGCACAGAGCTATGAGGGAATATGAAAAAAAATTTGATGTGATTTATGTGTATGGGGAAAATGCAATCAAAATCTTCAGATATGTCCTCTTTGCAGGATATTTCTTATCTTAAGAAAAGAAACATGAACCATTCTGAAGAGAAATGCAATGACAGTTTCTTATTGTCACCCCATGGCATAGGGAAATGAAACCTACAGGGTCCCCCACATCATTAAACTGGAAAGTGAAAAGACTGATTGCTTGGATAAGTCTGGTTCATCTCCTATAGCTAAGGAAAAGGTGGAGCAATGATTTACAAGGAGCAACCTAAAGTAGAGGGTGACAGAGAAGGGGGGAAGGATCATCCACTTCTAATCGGAGAGTGGTTTGCCATATCTTGGTGCCACAAGTGAGAAGCAGAAGTCACCCTAGGTTAAGTGCAATCAGCCTGTGACATTGGCAGAAATTCACTTGGTTTCTTTTTTTGATGGATAAATGGCTTTTGCTTCTTGCCAATGTGTTGATGTTAGTAGCGCCACTGTTTATTAATACGTCTCAGTTTATTTTTTTAGAAGTATCAAAGTATTTTTTAAATGTGCATCTTAAGCATATTTAAAAGACATCACATCTGCCATTGTTTCTTGCTGCAATGAAAAGAGCTGGCAGCTGGATCCTCCCAACAGAGATTCAGCTGCCTTTTCTTTTCTGTGAGTGTAGAACCAAAGATAGGGATTACTTTTATAAATATGTAATTACGAATTTTTTTAGATTCTGATTAATAATTCATCCCAACTCCTATAACATGATGTTATGAATGTTAAACAACTAGGTGAATTGAAATTTGATATTTAAGGAGATTAAGGGGAATATTGTACATAGATTTAAGTTTCCTTAGCTGCCTTGCAGAATATCAGTGGAGTACAATTTGAAATAAATTTGTTTCTTTTACTGAAGCCACATATCAGTACGTTTCATTCAGAAAAGGTTATTGTTACTTGTGGTTTTGATAATAGCGTGGACTACAAGACATGGTTCTAAATTAAAGCAACAAAGATGAATTTTGTAACACAAAGTGGAGCTGTTTTACCACAGAATCTGAAGTCTACCTTAAAATATTTTTATAGTATAACATGGTGGTTTAAAAATGAGACTTTCTTGGTTCTAATCTTAGTTCAGTCTTTTAAAAGATGGGCAAATTTGGGTCAATTATGTAATTTCTTCCTGCCTTACCTATAAGTAGGCATAATAAAAATCTTCGTCCCATAAGATGGTCATCAAAATTAAGTGATATAATGTATATAAAATGCTAAGTACATTGCTTAGTGCCTGGTGGGAATAAACCTATTGAAGATTAGCTATGTGTGTTACAATTCAGGAGAAGATGCAGTGAAATAAAAATTGTGAGTTTGTGTGCATGTAGTTTATGTATGTGTGTGTAGTGATAAAGAAAAAATGTTCTGACCCTTGTTAAAATGGTTAGGAAGATTTTATTCAAGACTATTGCATAGGATTATTGGAAGAGGGGAGAGAGGTTCAACTCTGAATACAACAAAGGCAGGTAAAACTGGTGAAGATTTATAGTGTATGAGCAGAGTCGTAGGTCCAGCGGCTGGACAATGGCTAAGATGAGACATCAAGAATAAAGGAATTTTTGAAAAACTGGGCAAATAAAATTCTTGCTAAAGACCAGTCCACAGTCCATATGTCCATTTAGACATAAAAAGGTAACACGTGAAGAACTTGATCACATATCAAGGATAGAAGATTCTATCTAAACTGATTTTGCTGAAGTCTTTGTTAAGACTGAACTGGGCAAGTCAAAGAGAGAATGGGAGCCAAAGTCAAGGCATATTTGAAAAAATGGCTTAGAGGAGCCCTGAGTAAAGTTAGGTCAAGTAGAGAGTCCTTATCAGTGTATGTGTGTGTGCAGTGGTGATCAGCAGAGGTCAGATTTGCTATATAAGTTGTGGGCCAAAAGAAAATGACAATAATTTATTTAAACTTTTGTTCAAATTTATAAAAATTTTAAGATACCAACGAAATGCCATCAAACCAAGTGTGAAGCCCTGCTAGACCTATGACCTGTGTGACTGTACAGGTTAAGTGCCCAGAAATTTGGGCCACAGGAAAAGCAATAGAAAGCAGGAGGGCCTGCTTTAAAAAAAGCCAGAGCCACATATAATTATTTAAGTGAGGTTATATAATGAAAATAAAGGGCACTTGAAATTTCCTTTTTCTGTGTTTCCGAATTCATTATTGTCTTAAGTGATTATCTTGGAAAACAGAAAGAAATTAATTCAGGAGAGACCCATGTGCATAAAAAGTCTTATAAGAAGGGCTATAATCGTTTTATATGAACATAGCCTTTTAAAGCATATTCTCTATGTTGAGGCCCAGTTGCTGGTCAGAATCTATTCACTGACACTTGAAGTTTTTAGAGAGTGTACTAGAGGACTTAAGAAGAACACTCATACAATCCATTTTCTCTTTACAATCTCCTCTGCTCTCTGTGCATGTGGAATCGAAACCAAGCATTTTGCCAGAGCTTATAGGGGTATGATGGTAATGAGAGTGCTAGCTGTTGTAACAGACAAGCTTCACAGTGGTTAACACAATTAAAGTTTTTGGGTGATCACAAGCTTTTTGAAGGGAGTACCATGCAAAAATTAAGTCATTTATTTGTTTCCTGGTAAATTTACCAACCCAAGATTCAAGGAACTCTCTTAAAAATTTACTGGTATATCTTAGCTAATCACAGCTTTGGTTATTTATTTATTCTAGCAATCTGGTCACTTCTTTCGCTAGACTAATTTTTGGCTTAGCACATCAGTACAAGGGTGGATGGGATCTCCTTGCTCACATGATTTCAGATAGGGTTTGATCCACAGGGCGTAACATTGTAGCAGAACTAGGTGCAGCTCTCCAGGCGGCACATCTTGACACCTTATTATTCAAACAAAAGTAAGAGTTTCTTCAGGTAGTTCTCTCAAATGATCAAGAAAGTTGCTTTTCCAACATCTCCTTCTACACATCTCCTTATAGTCACTGAGCTGTCTGGACTATGTTCCCATGTCTCAATCAATTACTCAGTCTAGGGATGTGTAGTGTGGCTCAATTCATCAAGACACACCCCTGTCTCCTTGCCCCAGGAAGCATCCTCTGAAGCACACTGGCTACTTGGAGATGAGACAGATGCTCAAAAAGATGACAGGATAATGGGAACTCCAAAAGAAAGAGTCAAAGATGACTTCTACTTATATTTGTAGGAACAAGTGGAAGACATCATCGAAGAACTGATCAGGGACTAAGACAGGAATTAAAAGGCTTATATGCTGGAAGCTTTTCTGTGTAACTATGCAGAAATGAAAATATGTTATGATGTTTAACGTAAGTGATATTTATGAGATTGATGATGGCCCAGGGTCTTACATTTCAGGAAATCCATGTTAGGAGTCTGGACTACTGTGGCATGGAGGCCAAGAATGGGGAGAGGCAGAAGGAATGGATAAGAGATTGGAGGAGCAACCCCTGAAGACAGTGATGTGAAGAGCAGGAAAAGAGAAAATCACCAACACTTAGAGGCAGTGCCCTTCATGAAGAGCCAGGATTCAGTTAGAGCAACCAAGCAAAAGATTTAGAAAAAAAATTGGTGTATATTAGGAATTCATTTGCATGTGAAGAATTACAGATTTCCGAGGCCTTCAACTGACTCCTTGCCTTTATTCCAAGCTCCAAGCAAATTATAATCTGTTCCTTCTCTCTGGACCTATACATCCAGAAACACTCAGTATCGCTCTGTCTCTCTCCTCTCTTCATTGTTTCATCTGCAATGTGCCTATCTCAGCGAGATCACTCAGGCACCTGTTCAGCTATGGCTGCTTTATGGAATGATAGTTGCACCATGTTGGATTAGACCATACTAAAACCAAGACCTCCCTTAAGATTCATAATTTCCCCTATTTATGTGCAGAGCAGTGGGGCCCTAGGCTCTGTGATTTTGGATTTCTCCAATCTATTTGAGCTGTATCTACTCCTAGAAATTCCCCTCTCCCAGCCCTTCTTCTGAATCTCTGAGCCTTGAAAACAGTCATATCTCATCCTTTGGTTTGATCATTCTGAGGCTCCATCCCTAATTCTCTCCAAAGGAATTTCTTGTTCTAGTTATTTTTGATGGTGGGTGATTTTTATACTACCTCTCCTTTCTTCCCTCTTCTAGGTAATATGACTCTTGGCCCTGCTTAATAGTATAAGGGCTTACAGAGAAGGGAAGAAAAAATCTATATTACAAAGAGATAAAGCATATTTGTACACTTTAAAACATTATCCCCATCACATACCCTTCTAGAACTCATATCTACATATGAAGTGAAGTATGCTTGTTTTCATTAAAGTTGGTCCAGAAGTAGCTCAATAAGACTACCATTTACTAGCTGTATTTTTGCATCCACTCAAAAGTTTGAAAAAATATATAAAAATTGTTTCCACCCAACTAGGACAATTTTCCCTTCTCATCTTCCTTGGATTTTGAATTACTAAGATTTTACAGTACTGAGGTGCTGGCCCCATATACCAAGAGTGGTGGGTTTGAACCCACCTGGACCAAACTGCAACAAAAAATAGCCAGGTGCTGTGGTGGGCGCCTGTAGTCCCAGCTACTCTGGAGGCTGAGGCAAGAAAATCTTCTTAGCTGGAGTTTGCTGTGAGCTGTGATGCCACAGCACTCTACTGAGGGGGACAAAGTGAGACTGTCTCTAAAAAAAGATTTTACAGTACTTATTTATTGTTTCTTTAACTGATCTTTTACCATCTATGATTACCTATTTTACTACTACTGTGTAGTGGTTCACTGACTTTTTAATTTACATAAATGAGCTGAATAATATATGCAAAAATATGGAAGGAAAACACACAGGCTTAGGAACCCAGAAACCTTTTAATTCTTAGTCTGTTACTAAATTTCTGGGTAATATTGAGCCAATCCTTTCATTTATTCACTCAAGATGGTCATATTCAGTACACTAGCCCTCTCAGAACGCTTATTTCCCTTACCAGTAAACCCAGCAGGTTAATGAAGATAATCTCTGGAGTCGGTTTCATCTCTTTATTCTTTGTGCTGGATGATGTCCACCTTATGTTTTGTTCTCTAAATGTTTGTAAACCATGATTTCATTAAAGCCTTATTCCCCCCAAAAGTTTGTTACTGGTATAAAAACCATGGAATTCATTACATATAAATATGCTCAACAAAGTTTTGCTGCCTTCATTTTTCTTTTTAATTTTCCCTCCTTTTGAACTATGTAATTCCCCTTTTCCTTATATTGAAAAAATCACTTACAGAGAGCATTCAATGAATCTGTGTTCATTGGACCTGACTGATACCTTCTCAGCGCTTCTCTGCGAAGGCCCCGCTGATGGCTCTTCTGTCGGGTGCCGCTGAGAAGCGCTGGGCGCAGCTGCCCTTCCTACCGCGTCCACCTGCCTGCAAACGCCGCTCTCTGAGCTACGAACAGGGGCTTGTCTATCTCTAGTTCTTACAAGATAGATTTACTTGAAGGCTGGAAAATACCGATATTCTAAAGGTTAATCGACTGGCGTGACTTATGAAAACTGCCCTTGCCTCTAGCAGCGTCTGCGAGTGAAGGCTGTTGCAGGCACACACCGCGCTGCGGCGCCTTCGCCACCTGCTCTCAGACCAGCTGGGCTCGGGGACAAGAGCCGCCGACAGGCTGGGATTTGCCACAGGACCATTCACCACTGTCACGTTCTCTGCCACCGGGTAGCACCTTGTGTTTGCTGTGGGCTTCTCTTGAGTGAAGTGTAAGGCAGACCATGAACCACTTCCCGCGATGACCGTGGGGCCGGGGCCGGGGGTGGAGGATCAATCGCCCTGGTCTGAAGAAGCAGCTGCTGAGCGCAGCCACAGGTGTGGGATCCGAGCAGACTGAAGCACCCACCGGCTGGCTGGGACCGGGCTGTGACAGACACGGGGCTGATCACTGGGCACCACCGCAAGGCCCGGTGTCCAGCTCTTGTGCAGACGTCCCGGGGAAGGAGCGCAGGAAACTCCCGTCGCAGATCCAGCTGGCGGGGGAAGAGTCGGCAGCTGTGGAAGTGGAAGCCCCCACCCCGCCAGCACCAGTGACGCCCAAAGCCAGGAGGACGCTGGCACGAAGGACCCTGAAGATGAGGGCTCAGGTTCTTCCCTCTGCGCCCAGCAGCTGCCCGGTGCTCCCGGGGAGGTTTCCGAGGACTCTGGGGACAGCATCGCCCCTTCCCAGCTCTCCCCAGATTCCTCTTGCGTAAGGGCCTATTGCCCTCCCTGCAGGGGTGTTTGGGGAGCGAAGACCGGACAGAAGAAAGATTGGAGAGGGGCCTGTCTAGCAGCCAGCTCTGTAGTGAAGCCCAGGAGCTCTGAAAAAACAAAACACGTAAATGACAGTAACACTCTCATCCCCCCTGGGTCCTTCTCAGTCCTTTGCATGAGGGACTCCCATTCTGGCAGCAGCTAAACACTGTGCCAAAATGACTAGGCAGACAGCTGCCTTCCGCTACCGGAAGTCCCAGAAGAGCTTGTTCCGGTACGGACTGTCGGTTGAGGAAGCTCCCAGGCCCGGCTCCTGAGCGCGGGAAGGAAGCCTTCTGCAGATGCTAGAGCAGCGCTCGGGCGCTCGGGTGGATTCCACGGCTGCTCTTCACAGACGCTCTGAGCCACCTTGCTGGGGATTATGCGACGACAGTTTCGCAGGCTGTCATGACTGTTGAGCCTGAGTGGCCCTGCTAAAGGGTAATAGGGCTTCATTGCCCTTTGGAGAGGAGGATGTGGGGATGCTGGGGGTGCATGGGAGAGGATATTTTATAAAGAGGAGTTGGGGAGATGCAGGGGGAGTAAACAAAATATATATTCCTTTACAAGATGGTATGATAGTGCTTAAAGTAACTCAGAGTCCCAAAGCATTTAAACCTAAATCTAAAAGGCTTGTAATGGGTTTCCTTTGTTTCTTCCATTGCATTTGCTGGGTGTTTGTTGAGGATTTCTTCCTGGTAAGAGCGGAGAAGGATGCCTGCCTCAGCTGCTCCCCTCTGATTTCCCTAAGAAGGAAGACTGAGGGGTCCAGTAACTACTTCTCTGTGCAACCCCCACCCCGCCAACTGTGGCATTTCAATTTGTTTTAGCACACAAGTGGAATGAGTGCGACAGTCTCATTTATGTCCCTAGTGAATTTCTGTCTCTGTCAGGAGAACAAATCATGCCCACCAAAGCACAAAATGAATTTAGCAAGTGGCACTGTCAGCATTCTCTCTCTCTGCAGAGTCCTGCACTGGGGGACAGAGGGGGCAGTGGGAGGTTGTGTGGAAGCCCTTCCCTGTCGGATTCTTTGCACAACTGTGTACTTCCCTTCATCACCAGAACTGCATCAACAACCACGTGGGGTAAATGGAGGCAAAGGGGGTTTCCTACAATGCTAAAGCAATGTATTAGCATTGCCCTGACAACAGCTCAAAGTCGTATTAACTTACTCTCTTTGGCACATTTCCCTGCTTCTTTGGTGATGCAGGCTCTGGCAAGTCCAATTTGTTTATTCATTTTTCATTCTTAACTGTGCATTTAAAACCTTAGTGAGTAGCAGGGAAAATGGGCTACACTTTCCGAGCACCAGTCCCCTTAGGACTAAACTCCAGCCTGCAGTAGTAATGGGTGTGAAATCTAGATGGCAACCTAGTTTGTATTTCCAACATCTAAAGTTGTTCCTAAGTACACAACACCAGAAACTGAGTAAATATCAAGTAAAATCAAAACTTGGTTCAAAACTTATAAATAACAATTTAACAAAAATGAGAAATGTATTCACTATTTTATTTCACATCTATGAACAATTGAACATACTCGTTAGAAACCTAAATTCACATATACTGAACTATAAAAAAGTTAGATAGATATTTAGATATTATCTAAATGTGATTAGATAATAATCACATTTTAAACAAATCTTTTAACTCCGATAAATAGCTTAAGTTTTTGGAACTAGTTTTAACATAATAATTTTGCTATTCTTCAAAAGACTTTATAAGTTAAAAAAAATGACCTACAGGGAAGCATGTATGAGTTATGGTATGAGTTATGAGTAAGTTTCTGTCTGAAGATGTAAAATGCTACATGGGGAAACTCTGAGGCACGTCCCCTAATTCCCATCAATGTAAGACTTCATGGCTGTACGTCTCTCAGATGATATGCAGACTGAATTGGAACGTGCTACTATGAGACATAAGAATATTGTCTAGAGGCTACTGTCATAGTATTTGAACAATTTCTTTAAAGTTAGGGTTTTGGTTTTATGAGAGAAGAGGAATTATATCTGAGATAGGTTTATAGACCTACCTGAGTACAATTTTCATGTTCTTCCCTCTAAAATTATACTTGCTGTCCCCATCATCATTTTCACTATATAGGTAATAGGATTGGTGATCAATGAGTTTAGAGTCAACCTCCTACTCTGAATCTATTTTCAATAAAGTTGCTGTAATGTGACTTACATGAAAGTCATATGTTATATCCATGGAAAAAAGTCCATTTTAAAACATCTTGATTGGGCAAAATTCATATTTTCCTTTAAACCAGAGGGCAAGAGAGTTTGACTGACACAGCTTGAGGCATTCATTAAGCTCAATGGACTTCTAAAGGAAATAGGAATGTGTATACATGTGCATATATATACATTTATATATACAACCTCATACTTGGAATGAATGACATCACTCCTATAATTCTAGAAAAAGCTCAGCTTCCAATGATTTTTTTGGTAATATTTATAAATTGAAATTGAATGACTATTACATGTATGTCACTTATGAAGCATAATAAAATAAACATGTATGATTTCAGCTGAACTATAATTTCTTCTTGCTTTTACCTTACCTTCAGATTTCTGGTCAAGTGTGACTTCTTCAGTGAGGCGTTCCCTTTATCTTCTGTTGAAAATCAGTTCTTACTGTTATTTATTATAACAATGCCATTTTTTCCCATCACAGCTTTCACTTTGCATAATTATAGGTGTTTCATATATCTCCTTTCTTAGCCTATAAGCTCCCTGAGAGTAGAGTTCATGTCTATTTTGTTCACTGTACTTGTTCAACTATTATTATGTCTGTGGAGTTGATTCTCCACAAACCCTTGGAAATTTACTGATAATTATTTAGAGAGAAACAAAGTTCATAAAGTTAATGATAATGGTAAGTTAATAGCAAATGCATGGATATAGTGAACTAGACAACAGACTTCTAAGATCACCCCATCTTTTGAGGCTGAATGCTTGGTTTAATGGTTATTTTTAATCACAGAAGATAAACATTTTAGGAGGAGCAGTCTAAAGAATTTTCCAATGCAAGAAAAAAAGTCAAGCTGTCCCCATGTGCTCAATAAGAACACACACAGTTGCCCCTTTGTGTCCCTGGGGATTGGTTTTAGGATCCTGCTCTGATACCAGTATCTGCAGATGCTCAAGTCCTTTACACATGGCATACTGTTTGCATATAATCTACTCATGTCCTCCCATATACTTGATATAATGTCTATACCTGTATTACTTATAATACCTAATAGAAGGCCCACACATCACTTCATTTGCATGGATTCAAAATAGTACTCAGAGTGAGGCAAATTCAAGTTTTGCTTCTAGAAATGTTCTGGAAATTTATCTGAATATTTCCATTTGTGGTTCATTGAATCCATAGATGTGTACTCCATGAAGATATAGGTCCAACTTTGTGTGTAAATATATGGGGGTGTGTTTACATGCAAATGTGTGAATTTGTATACATACATTATATGCATACATGTATATACGTATATGTATGTATGCATGTATGTAAGAGTGTGGAGGGGAGGCATAAATAGTGTATTCAATATGACATCTTTGTGAAGAAAAATAGGGGTTATTAAAGGTAAGTAAAAAGCAATAAAGAAGGAACCATGAGGGAGGTAGGAGGAAAAAAAGGAATATATATCAGAAGACATAAAAGAAGAAAGTTTCAAGGACAAGATATTGTTGGGGTTTAAGGAGGCACCCTTCTTTTATGCCTAGATTTTGAACAAATTAATAACTAAAATAAAGAACAAACAAAGGCACAAAAGTAACAACTTTACTACTACTAGCCTGGAAAACAAATGAGATTCAAATAGGCCTACTAACAGATGTTAAAACTTAGGCTGATTTTCTTATCTGATTACAGTTCATACTTTTTTGACTAAACTGATGTCAGGGTGCCTGGAAGTATAAGATTTAGGTATAGGGAAGCAGAAAAGAATATAAGCTTTCCTCAGACAGCTTTCCTCCCAAGAATAAGAAGCTGGAGGTTAGCTCAACATGTCTAGTTTTCCCCTCAAATTTATGAATCATATAAATCACATTATCTTCACCATATTAGAATGAGTAAAGGTAAAGTTGAAGGCCCAGGGTTACATTAACTGAGCTCACTTTATATGAAGGAGATGTTAAGAGTTGGGAAGAATATTTTCAACCTACTATGCAGTTTTAGAATTAGATAAGAAAAAGATATCATCTTCGTAAGGATGAGAAAGTGGCTATTAGATTTGTAGGGTGTAACAGAGAAGGAGAACATTTTAGAACAATGGTAATTGTTGAGACAAAGGCGAGATTATGTATTTTAAGAAGAAAACATTGGTGGAAAAGGGGAAGAAGCTATTACAAATCGCTTGTTACAATTAAATAAAAGGGAAAATATTGGCAGCAGTGGATTTTTTTCCCCACAATGAGAAGAACTTTTTGAAGTCTGAAACTGTGGGGGAAGTTGATATTAGAAAATGAACAGTTGAGAATGCTGGAGAGATGGAGGAACTGAAGTAGAAAACGGTCAAAAAATTTACGAGGCAGTAGGGTCAGGAATACTTCCTGTCTTTGTCCTTTTTGTGTTGCTGTAACAGAATGTCTGAGACTAGGTAAATTATAAAGAACTGAGGCTTATTAGCTCACAGTTCCATGGGCCGGGAAGCTCAAAAGTTGGGCAGCAGCTCCTGGTAGTTTCTGGTGAGAGCCTTGTGCTTCCTCAAAACATGGTGGAGAAATGGCAGAGGAACCAGGTGCCTGTGAAAAAGGGAAAGGCACCAGAGGCAACTTCTCCCAAAAACAACTCACTTTTGTGGGAAATAATCCATTCCCAAAAGAACTCACTTACCCCAAGGACACTGCATTCATATCTCTTATTACCCAAATATTTCCTAAAAGTCCAATCACCTTTCAACAGCATTACCTTAAGGACCAGGCCTTAACATGAGTTTTGGCGGGAACAATACAAATTCAAACCATAGAACTTCTCAATCTCCTGTTCAATCTAAAGCAGAGTCAAAATTTTGCACCAGAAAAACCTTTCATTGTGTCCATTGGCTTTTTGCAAATTCCAACTTGTCCTTTGCTACATGATATAAATATTCTATCAGAGAGACAGTTTTAGAAAAAACACACTGACTTTTTATTAGTTTACATTTTTTCCTATGGATATATTATCCTTAAGAAAACTTCTATTCTTTAAAAAAAAGGAGCTTATCACATGTGATGCATTTGCACATTAAGCAAGGGCTTCCTTATTTTAAAATATTAATATGAGTGATTCTTTTTCCTTTGCATACTCAGCATACTATCAACTTCTAAACATTGGGGAAAATTCTGCAAGTTGATCTTTCAGTGATGGAATTGTATGAATTTTCTGTGTTTTCACTTCTATTTCTAGTCTAACCAATTTAAAATGGTACAGTGATGCCAGCACCTAATAAATCTCTTTGGCACACAGAGGAAATCATTTAACATTGTTGGCCTCATTCAGTTATTTAAGTACTTTGAATCAAGGTTGCAGCTAGCTAAGATGCTGTAGTTGCTTCTTGTTAAAATTTTAAAAGAAAAAAATATTTGCCTTCATCCTTCTTTGGTTAGGCCTAAGATGCATCCTTCAAAATCTGCATTTCCTATGATAAGACTGACTGTTTGGAGTCTCATTTTAAATGTACAAGTGCACTGAAAAGAAATACTATAAATGGCCAAGGATTTGCAGGCAGAACCATGAACAGTGTCTTCTAAATGTACCAAGTGCCCCTTTAATAAATAGAACTCTGGATTTTCTCAAATTGCCATGAAAAACACATACAGGTAGAGCTGCTTCCATAGTAGCTAAATTCTATTCTTGCTAACAAAAGCAATCTCTACTAGTATCTTGAATAAGCTCTGGCATTTTGCAAAGAAATGCATCCTTTGGCCTAGATCATAAAAGACTTTCTTGGTGGGTAGTGAGAGATACATTTACCAAGGTGTTTTATTACTCCACAGTTGGAATTACTTTCTCCCTGCATTATGCTTCCTTAGCATGTTCCGAGCGCCTCTTGCTACGGCACTTACCACCATCTGCCTCTATTCAGAGTTGCTAAATAAAGTATGATTTTAGATGATGAGTCTCTGAAGGGCCAAGACCATGGCTTTCTCATTTTATATCTGCCCTAAGGCTATATTCAATGACTTGCATTTAGTTGGTGCTAAATAAATGTTTATTAAATTGACTGAGTTGGTGGCATGTACCTAGAGATAAACTGCTGTTCTTTGAAAAGCATGTTTTATTTTTAATCTTGGTTGCCAGGAAAATTTGGAAAAACAAACAGGCTGAAGTACTATGGGTCACGTTTGTAGGTCAAGTGCACTTTCTTGGATAGATTTCCTTGATGTTACATTTTAACACATACTGACAGGTAGAATTTACATGTGTTATAGCATAAAAGCAGACTTCGAAGTCAGACCATCCTGAAATGGAACTTGTTTCACTTCTTTCCCAGATCCCATGAGATTTACTTAATTTCTGGGAGCTCAAATTTCCTAACTGTAAAATGGGAACATTAGTATCTGTGTCCTCTGTGATGCTCAGATAGAAATGTATAAAAATAGGCTAGCACATTCTGGGAACTAAGTCAACAGAGTCACCTATTTCCTTTCCCTTCTCTTTTTGTCTTTAATCTAAAATTTGTTGATTAATGATTATTTTCATATGCAGGAGGGTTTCATGCAATAAGGATTTATAGAACATTGACTATGTCAGTGCCTGCCCTTGGCACCGGAGATAGTGTTGAAGATACATCTAGCAACACTTACAGCTAAATGTGGAATAGTCAGTTGAAAATTAATGTCAATACAATGCTATGTTACAATGTGAACATAATTTGGATTCCACAAGAGTGGAGAGAATGAAAAGCTACTGCATTCTGGGATCCTTCAGAAAAGGCTTCCTGGAGAAGGCAAGGTCTGAACAAATGTTTGTAACTGAACACAAGTCCAGCTGCTTATCACTTGAAAAGCCAGACTTGAGAGACAAGTGTTGGTGACAGGAAAATTATGTTTATTCAAGAGCTGCCGACCTGAGGAGATGGTAGATTCATGTATCAAAGACCATATCCTCAGGTCAATGGTTCTTGAATAAACACAGTTTTCCTATTACCAACAATTTTCTCTTGAGACTGCCTTTTTGAAAAACAGACAGACTTGTGTTTGTTTACATGTATGAAAATGAATAAAGATAGGTGGGCAAAGAGAAGAGGGAAGAACATTCCAGTCAATGCAAATATTGTGAACCAAGGAAGAAGCAGCATAAATCATTATGCTATATGTTGCAAACTACTAGAGGGTAGAGATAGAGAGGATGGCAGAGGAAGGGTCTGCAGAATTAGATAGGAGATAGTTAATAGGAGTCTGGACCAGCTACCCTGAGGAGCTAAGAAGCTTTGATATTATCCTGTAGGTCAGTGGTTTTCAACTTGTCTCAAACAGGGGATGTCTCTGTTCCATTTTTCAAGCAAAAGTTTACAAGGGAATTTCATGTAGCAAGAGTAGAAAGTAAGATACGACCTCACCTTCTCCCAACCAGGATTAACCAGCCACCCCCTCTTATTTACAAGGATGATTGAGGCAATTACAAGGGAACCTTGGGATTGTAGGAATAGAGTTTGAAAATCAGTGCTGCAAGGATGAGGTATATCTGAAGAGTCTAGGACAGGTTGTAAAATGAGATGGAAGTAGAAACCATAGTCTTTTGGGCCAGTGAACTTAAGTTTTGAACTCTTCTTGCTATCAGAGGTCCCATCTCATTTGGTGTGTAGTCTTTCGAAGTCAAAATCTTGAGAAAATCTTCGTTCCCTATGTCTGGATGTCAGGTAATTTGACTGACAGGCGTTTTCTTATCTGGCTACTATTTTAGATCTCATTTATAAGTTCTGTGCTAGGTTTTGAATATACAGACATAAACATTGTACCTGCCTTTAGGGAATCTCACAGTCTAGGGAAAGTTACAGGAGCTATTAGTAATCATGGTATATTATGGTAGCTGGTGTAATGTCAGGGGAAAGAAAGTAATACTCAGTGGGGAAAACCTCTGACAGGAAATAGGAGTGGGGAGCCTTAGTCTGAAAGAGATTAGTCAGGGAGACTTGCAGAGAAGAGAACTCACAATGGCAAATAGAGGGCCACGGCAAGAGTACGGATGCGAGCACTGAAGCCTGTCAGACAGCCCAGTGCATCAGCAAGGCACGGGACTGTTGTGAATCAGATGCACAGCCCAGTGCATCAGCAAGGCACGGGACTGTTGTGAATCTGATCAGTGTTCAGTCAGGAAGGACTGTGGAGTAAGAAGTTTATTAACATAGATAGACTACACAATTGAAGGATAAATGGAGAAGTAGAGTTTCAAAAAGGGGAGTTGAAGATCATAAAAATGTCACTAACAAGACCTGGTATGGATTGGTAAAAAACATTGTGAAGCAGGAAAAGTTCCTGGAGTAGAGTTTCAAGGAAGGGTTGGTATGACAGTCTATAGATATTGATTAATTTGTGTCACTACCACCTGTATATATTTGCAGCAAAGTGTCTGCTGTGCACCCTGAACCCTCTCTGTCTCTAGCAGGGTTGGGAATCAAAAATCAGAAATAACAACTGCAAGTGAAATGGAGCTAGGTCAAGTTGAACTTTCCAGCTCCTCTACATCTGTCCCCCACTGCCTGTAACCATCGATGACCTTTGGAATGTGATGGTGGTTGCTTCACTTCATTTCACAAATCTCTTATGATCTCACTTTTGGTTGATATTAACCTAGAACTGTATGGAAAAGAGGATTTTAGCAGACATAATTCCAAGTATTACCAAGCTGACAACAAAATGTCTAGCATACCAGAGCTTGGTGGTATATAACTCCAAATAAAAAAAAGTTGATTTGGCCCTAATTTTAAAAGTCCTTATTCCCTAAAAAAATAAAATAAAAAGGTTTTTACTTTACACCAAAACATTGAATTCACATTTTCAACTTTTAATTAAGAAAATGGGCTCGGCGCCTGTGGCTCAACGGGCTAAGGCGCCAGCCATGTACACCTGAGCTGGCGGGTTCGAATCCAGCCCGGGCCTGCCAAACAACGACGGCTGCAACCAAAAAATGGCCAGGCATTGTGGTGGATGCCTGTAGTCCTAGCTACTTGGGAGCCTGAGGCAAGAGACTCGCTTGAGCCCAGGAATTGGAGGTTGCTGTGAGCTGTGATGCCATGGCACTCTCTCCAGGGTGACAGCTTGAGGCTCTGTCTCAAAAAAAAAAAAAAAAAAAAAAATTAAGAAAATGACATGATCAATATTGCGTTTAGACTGTGAAAGCTGAATTGTTAAGGCCTGGTGTTGGAGGCGGGGAGCACATGACTTAAAACAAGGAGACTGTTATGAGGCTGTTGTACCTATCTGACTGAGAGGATGAAGCCCTACTGGCCAAGAAGACAAAAGTGGGATGACATTCATATTTCTGGTTTGGGGAAGTGTGTATGTGGTGATGAGAGCTCAGTAGAAGGTCCTAATTCATAAGAAGGAAAGTTGAAGCAGTTAACACAGGGAACAGTCATATAGGGCTAAGTAGCAAGCAGTTAGAAATACAGGTTTGGAGCTTGGAAAGGGGAAATGGAATGAAGATATAGTCTTATTGTCAGTGTGAAAGTAGTGGTTGAAATTTTAAATGGGATTGACCATGGAGACCACCTGCGTGGAGACAAAGGAGGTCACATTGGGACACACTGAATCCTCTTGTCTCTGTCAACAGTGTTCGATTCACAAGAGTCTCCAATTTGAATAACAGAATATCCTGTTAAGCTTCATGAGCACATGCAGAAAAAGCTCTCTTTAATAAAGCAAGACTTTTATTACCACTAAGCCTGACAGGGTTTAGTGTGATCTGTACCTGTGGCACATCAAATTACAGATTTATCATCTATATTGTTATGTACAGCTCCTAGGTAAAGAATCGCTCGTAATTATCATGAAGCCAAACTCGTCCCTCGTATATATCATCCCCTGGAAGAGGCGCTCAAGTTTTATTACAGCCAATTCCAAGGGGACTCTTCTTCTGTTGTATTGAAGCTAGATTTAGTTTTTTCTTTGGACTACATGCAATCTTGGTTGGAGTTAATATATGCAGAAATTTCAGCTAACTGGTATTTGTTGGAATAAAATTTGTCTTGATATTATGTATGCAGGTTTTGACTCACATAATTATATTGGAGGTCATCCCAGAAACCTAAAGAAGGACAAAATCTCAGAGAATATAGTTTAAAAGGCACTTAGAATAATCTAGTTTTCATCAATGATCTGAACAGGATTTTCTAGCCCTTTTTCATTGTTTCATAAACAAGCTTTTTCTATAGGAAGGTGCTTTCCTCTACCTGAATCCCAAATATAATGTTTATGTTTGGACAGATGTTAGTTAATTGAAACTAATTACATTTCCAGAGTAATCTTAGCATCTGGAACCAACCAGGCTGAAAGTAAAGCTGCACTGGAGCATGGTGTTGTGTCTGCCTTTTCCCAGCTGCTTCTGGCAAAGGAAGATTAGTAGTATAAGCACTTCTAAGTCAAAGAATCCAATTCAGTTCATTTATTTAATTCTAATTTTTTAAAAGTAGCTAGTAACATCCTACATGGATACTTTAAGCAGAGTTGCTATCTTTAGGCTCAAGAAAAAAAATCTTGAAAATATATTAATGAAAAGCAGCTTAGAGATTGTGTCTTACTTTTTACCGAGTTGCATGTTTTGTTGATACCTGGCTTGCAGATTAGTGCCAGGGATGTTGTCTCATGGGGTTGCAAGTTCTTAAGCCCTAACCACAATAGTTTGCTCTGGGAAAAAAGTTTAGAATTTTCAGTCATGAATCTGATTAATAGTGTGTTAATGAAGAGACTCAGAAAAGATTTTTAAAATGTCCCTATTTTTAAATTACAGATTGTTTTCTTTAACTTCCAAAAGGTTGAAGAGTATTTGTGATGGTTTTTAATCACTGACCATTTTCCCGTGAGTTCATGGTATAGTGAGAGTGACTTGTCAGAAACACAGAGTAATATAGGTTGAGTAATATAGGTACTAGTTCCTCTTTAAAGGTTTGGTAGAATTCTGACATGAAGCCATCTGGTCCCAGACTTTTCTTTTTAGGGAGATTTTGTATAGTTGATGCTATTTCGGAACTTGATATCGGCCTGTTCAACATTTCCACTTCATTCTGGCTAAGTCTTGGAAGGTGGCATGCTTCCAAGTATTGGTCAATTTCCTTCAGATTTTCATATTTCTGAGAATAAAGTTTCTTGTAATATTCATTAAGGATTTTTTGAATTTCTGAGGAGTCTGTTGTTATTTCATCTTTACCATTTCTGATTGATGA